>CAIGRT010197162.1:0-15735 GCA_903798405.1 Fraxinus platypoda | reverse complement strand
TTCGGGATTTCAAATTTTTGAATGGGGGGATATCAAAATCGCTGCCTTATGAGTCATAGTATATTAGTTGGGTTAGGTCAATCAATGAATTATGAATTAATGGGTTGGTGTAGAGTGTAATTGAACTTGGGCTTGTGAGTTGTGGATTGGGCTGCTCTTGGGTAAATGGTAAGTGTTAGGTTAAAAAATAAATAAATAATTGTGGGGTCATTTGACCCCACATGACCCCATGTGGGTCCGCCCCTGCCTATTTACATTTCCAAATGGAATTCCTATCCACATCTAACGAGTGCAAATAAATTAGGTAACTATCCAGATTTACTTTCTTATTTGGGATAATTGCAGCAGCGGTACCAAACCTTTCATTTAGTTGCAGATTTTGTCCAAACGTTTAATTTGTGTCACCCACGGTACCGAACCTTTCATTTGTGCTATCCACAGTATCAAACTATTTCAAAATGTAGCAGTTGAAGTCCAAATGAATAATTTCTATTAGCTTGACCGTTAATTGACCAAATAATTGATTTTGACAATAATTTTGACTAATTTTAAAATGTTAAAATGGTACTTTATATTTTTTTTATAATAAATTAACTAAAATCAAATAATTAAAATTAAAAACCAAAATTCAATTTCATCTTCTTCATCCACCCTCACATACCCGCCCCCGCCCCAAAACCGTCACCACCACTACTACTCCAAGTTGGATCATCCATGGCTTCTCTTTTTGAAAATGGACGCTGCAAAGAAATCTATCAAGGTAATTTACTGCAAGCATGGTAGTTTACACTGAAAACCCATAAAACATTTTGACTTTTAAGATCCATTCCACTGCATCTATCCATGCCTGCAAAGAAAAAAGAGCGTGTTCCATCGACAAATGCGTCATTTTCTTTGCAGAAAAGAGAGTTCAGATCTACATCTTCCCCAAAACAAATCGTGTTCTATTAATAGATTAGGAAAATGAGATGGATTTCCACCATTAAAGTTGAATTTTTCACTCCTTTCTTTAAATTATCCCCATTTTTCTTCTTCACGGTAAAGGGAATCAAGCAAGGAGGACTCGACATTTTCTTCTTAAGTCTTCATCTTTATGGGTTTTGTTCATTGTTCATAATACAGTACAAAAAAGTAAAGCCAACACCAACCAAGCTAATGGTCGCCATTTGAACAGAAAACTACCTTTAATTTGTAAAATTGATTTCAGAAAGTAGAATTCGTTCGCTTGGTTGGAGGTGAGTAGATATGTAGTTATTGATTATAGTGGAGAAGATGGTAGTGGTGGCGATGGAGGAGATGACAGTGGTGGTGATGGTTTTGGGGTGGGTATGTGTGGGATGGATGGAGAAGACGATGTTGATTTTTTGGTTTTTAATTTTAATTACTTGATTTTAGTTATTTTATTATTAAAAACGTAAAGTTACAATTTTAAGCTTTTAAAATTAGTCAAAAATCAATTATTCGGTCAACAACGATCAAACTAATAGAAACCATCCATTTGGACTTCAACTGCAATATTTTGAAAATGTTTGACACCGCGGGTGACACAAATGAAAAGTTTGGTATTGTAGGTGGCACAAATTAAAGGTTTGGACAAAGTCTGCAACTAATTGAAAGGATTGGTATCGCTGCTGCAATTATCCCTTCTTTCTCTCGAGTCTTCAGATTGCTGTTCTGTTTAACGTGAAGCTAATAAGGATGCTCATGCATTGGAAAAACTCGCTCTTTTACTGCAGAATTTTAATAGAAAATTGAGACAATATACAAGAAATAAATAAATCTTCATTCAAAAGTTTTCCAAATGGTGCAACACACATCAAGATTGTATATAGAGAAACTAACGCTCAATTGTTAAAAGGGTAAAGACACAAGGGAAGTGAATAAAAACATATATTTTGTATCCAAGTAGTATTTATTGCTCAAAAGGCATACTTAATAGTACTGATTAACATAGGCTATGGAACGGTGCAATAAATTCAACGTGAAACCTAAAATTAAATTCCTATGTTTATTAACTACTGGTGCTTGAACATCTTGATGAAACTCTTCGAGGTTCAGTTGACCACATCAAGGACCAACTTCCGGGACTTGAGAACTGACCATCTCAAGCGTCTATAGTAGGCTGCTTGGAGAAGTGCGAGAGACAATACAAAGATCCATTTGAAACCCATCTGTCACCATTTCGATGGAAAAAAAGGTTAGACAACCAAAACAAGGATTCGAACAAGAAGAAGATTTGTAAATTTGGAATCAGATATCTCAACCGATTGCCTTTATTAATTGTCAACACTGGGAATGACCTTTAACCATTTCAAAGGGTGAACAAAAAGCAAACCAGTGAGACAATTAGCAATATAATTTTTATATAAAATAAAGACAGAAAAAAAGTAAAAAATAGTAAGGCCAACATTGGTTGTTTTAAAACTGCTCAAGGTTAATGATTTCAGATGATAAATGATGTTTAGGGACAGTGTTCTGTTTAGAGTTCATTGATATGCTGCAAATGAAGAGAGAGAGAGAGAGAGAGAGGAACAGCAATCAAATGCAGGAAAAGAAAACCAAAAAACTGGATTCAAAATTTCTACAGAGTAAGAGCAGAGAGATACACAGAGGGAGAAAGAGGACGTACCAGCTTTCGCTCTTCCATTTCTGGTTCAGCAGCCCATGACAAAAATGATACAACATCTTTTCCCATCTGCACAATGAAGAAGCAACACAACATGATTTCCAGATTTAAAAGGATATTATGGATAATTATGCAACTCAAAGGGTAACGAAGTCACCTGTGCCTCTGTCGCAGGGGTACCATCTTCATATTCAACAGCACCGTCATTCAGCATTTTAGGCATAGCAATAGCTCCACCAGGGAAATAAGGATTATAGTGTAGCCCTTCTCGAATCTATGTAGTTATTAAAAATGTCAGGAAACAATTCACCACAGCAGAATGGAAACATCAATGATCTATTCAGTTGTAACCTAAATACCATAAATCGCACCAGAATGGGAGCAATGAAGCTAGCATGAAAAAATTTATTTAAAGAAGGACTACATTATATGAACTCATGAATGAAGGCTTGTGTATGTCAGTCACCCCAGACTCAGACAACCTTATGACATATGGATCCTTTCATCTTATGCATATAAGAATCCACATTTTAACATACTAGGAGACATACCGAACCCTGACTTTACGTTCAATAAAAGAACTTCTTACCACACCTATTCAAGAGCTTCTATGAGCGAGAGTAGGAGCAGGTGCACGACAGCATCAGACAACAATAAAAATTTTGTTACTCATGCTACTCCCATTTAGAATGATGTCAGGATCAAAAATAGGTGCTAGCAAGGGAAAAACTCTCGTATGGAGAGCTCCCCATCAACATCCAAACTTATCCACCCCAAACCATCCGACCCACTTCCTACCGGCGACGGGTAGAAGGCCCCGGCCGGTCACCCACCACACGCCGGCCTCACGCCACAAAAACATGGCCAATCCGGCCATGGAAGACACTTGCAGGCGGCGGCCCTAGCGCCGCCGCTCGAAAATGTCCTGCTACAGGAGGCGCCTCCATTTGGGAGGGTTTCGAGTATTCAGGAGCGTCGATTAAGGGAGGATGCGAGGGTTTTACGGTGGTGCAGGGAACCCAACCTCCGATTCACCAAGCTCCGACCAACCAAATGTTACACGCGCCTGACCAGGCAGCTGTGCAGGTCATTCCGACCCCGGCGAACATGGCGCAGCTTCCCGGCTGCGCTCCGTTGGCGAGTGGATCTCACGAGCCTGCGGCGCGTGTGCCCCACGCGCCGGTGACTGGGACACAGCTTGTTCCCCGCAACGTGCCCTACATGATTACTTATCAAAAAAAAAAGGATCAAAAATAGGTGCAATCAATTTAAAATTGTACTCTACATCAATTTATGGATTAGACTATCTTGCAACAACGTAACAAAATTTATAAAGCCCCTATTTGGTTTAGCTAAAAAAGTTGATAAAAATTTAAGTCAAAGCCATTTATAATTTTAACTGCACATTCATAGAACCTACAACTTTTATAATCTTTTCAACCACACATTTCATCAAATTTTATCAAAATCTACTAAAAAAACTGATTTTTAGCTAAACCAAACAAGGGCAAAATATTTCACTACTATTTGCTCTTTTTTTCTTTTTTTGTTTTCTCAAACAGACAGTTTAGAAGCAGAAATTACCATCACACCAGCAGGAGGATCATGGTACCCAGTTAGAAGAGCAAAAACATAATTCTGACCATTATGGCGGGCCTGAGAGGAAAAATAATTAGCAACAGAGGTATAAAGGTCTCTCAAAATTTCTTTGAATCTGGAAAGAGCAAAAGAACACCTTGGTGATAAGACTTAGATCAGGGGGATAGGCCCCTCCATTGGCAAACCTTGCAGCTTGTTCATTAGCATAAGGCTGGGGAAAACGATCACTCAGTTTCCCAGGGCGAGTGAACATCTCACCCTCATCATTTGGACCATCAACCACTTCAATCTCTGCTGCCATAGCTTTAGTTTCTTCCTCAGTGTAAGCCACACCAACTAGGTCGCGATAAGAAATAAGAGACATTGAGTGGCATGATGCACAAACTTGCTGGTAAACCTGGTGACCCCGACGAATCCTGCACACACAAACAGTGATTATGTTTCCAAATCCAATCAGGTAGATTAGACCTTGTGTAACAGTTTCCCAAACAGTTGAAGTATACTAGTGCACAAATCATTTGCTTACGAAGCATGGTCATATGAACTGAGAATCCCTTCGTGGGGCCATGGATAGTTGGGACACTCTAACCCATGCTCGGCCTCGTCAGAAGAGTGAGCTACTGTTGCACAACTCAGGAGACCCGAAGCTCCAGCACCAAGAAGTGCAAATACTTTTGAGGACTTCATGCCAGTAGACCCACTACTTCCATCTTGACCATGCTTTGAAAGAAGTGCTGGCAAGAGTGGAGCTGCCTGGAAATCATACATACACGTCAGTAAAAGAAGTGGAACTTGCACTAGATAATTTCTGTAAGAGATCACGCTTCATGCGAAAGAAAACAATGTCGTAAGAAATTCACACAATAAAGTTATAAGCAAAGTAGGGCACAGAATTGAGCACTGGAAGACTACTAAATGGTTCTGAATCACGTGTCACAAAATGTGAAAGCTTTGTCATCCAAGTGAAAATGTGAAGTTTCCCCCTTATAGTAATTGTTGTAAGTCAGTTGTGCTCAATAAATGAAGAGGGTTAGAATTTCCTCAAACCTGTAAATTCTGCATGATATTGCATTAAATGGCCAAGAAATTAATTCAGATGGAGTGAACAGATCTATTAACATGAGTTAAAATCAATCAATAAGATGTCAAACATTAGAATTATGAGAAATAAGTTAAGCCTCCAACCATTATAGCACGCAAGCAAAGTGCCTTATATGACAATAACAAAGAAATTTGACGGATGAAGTTTTAGTTCTTGAATCATATACAGGATCATTTATTGTACCATTTGACCCTAAATCAAATGGGGATCCACCTTTATGTAGAAAAGAACTCCTAATTTCCACAGGACCTCTCTGGAAGAATGATGATGACTTTATCAGTAACCAGTAAGATATCCAAATATGATAGTCTGTGTGTGTAAATTGAAAACATAAACCATAAACATCTATATAAGAGTCCAAACATTCAAGTATTTCGGTAACCTTTTCAATTATTAATATGTCAGATTTTAAATAGTGCTACACCATTTCTCTTTCATTAAATTAGCTCATTATAATATGTAATCATCGCTATGAAAAATAATCCATTCAAATAGTAAGTGCAATATATTATTAGTAAATTTTAATTTGGATAATCTTCAAACTGGAAACTAGTGATGCAAGGCTTGAGCAACATTGGTGTATCTAACACATGCATTGTTATTATTTAACCCAGTCAATTAGGCATCTTATTGAAAAAGTAATTAGTAACATCTTTGCAGGAGCGACCATTCTGTTTCTGTCATGGAAGATTCTTTAAAAAAAACAAGGACAATTGTTGTTTTGGCTGTTAATACTTTATAATTGATATACTTTTGCACTTACAATAAAAAAAATTCTAATTTCACAATCTTAAAAAGAAAAAATATAAACAAAGTAATGCATCCGTTACATCTTTGTCCTCCTGGGTCTTGCTGTAATGACCAGAGACTTTCCCCAACAAGCTTTTTCGCTGAGGGGCTATTCCGTGCACCATCTATTTAAAGTTGGGCCACAACGTGGATTTCTTTTGCATCCCCATCCCTTTCACTTGAGACAAATAGGGTGTTCACCTGTTTGTCTTTCCCTTTTGCTGTATTTTATTAGAAGTCTTGGCTTTCTGGGCCATTTTACTAAAAGCATGTTTGAGAAGTGTTATAAACCGTTTAAGTTATACATACATAGAAATGACAGATGGATACGTGGGTACTACTCATGGTCCCTTGAAATGTACGGATAAAAAGTGGCTTTGATTTTTTATATACAATTTATAAACATGAGCCAAACATAGACTAAATTATCTCTAGACTTTTAATATGAATTTATTCAAGTTTGACAGAATTTTAAAATGTGATTGAGTCAGCATTCATGATACAAGACGATACAAATCTATGCATCTATGGGAAAAGGAATTTTGAGAAGAAACATTCAACAAATAAATAAGTGCTTATTACACAGTTTTAAGAAGAATATTGATTTAACTTTAAAAGTTGTACAAAAACAAATTTCATTCAAATAAAATCAGTAGAGAACATCTGCCATAAAACCAAACTAAAAATTCAATAATTTTCATATTAATATTGCCCTCATCAAAGGTTAGAATTAATTCTAGAGTAGCTTTTGATTGCCCCACTGAAAATTTTATTTTTAAAAACTAGTCTAAACAAATACTCTCTACTTCTTTGAAACAAAGACTTCAACCTGAATATAACAAATTTGATCAATTTTCAACTTTAATATTGAAGGGATTTCTTTATATCCAAATACTAGTGATAAGGGAACCAGCTTTAACCAACACGATAATAAAAGAGATAAAAGAACAAAGGGATATTGGCAGAGATCGAACTAAACACTAAAGATTTAGTGCTTAAGATTTAAATTCCAGCAAACCAGAATTTTTGGTTGTTATTTTTTTTTTTGGAACAACAAAGCCTAATTAGAGGCTTTTTAATCCTTAAAGACTCCAAAACCTATACAAAACAAGAAAGCTTAAATCACTAGGGAAGTCAAAAAACTATTGTAACTAGGAAAGTAATCATAATTATTGTTCGAAACCTAGAAGAAACAATAACTTAAGAGTCCACATAAAATCTAATCCCTAACCAACTAAAATTCAAGTCTAATAAGAACGGAAATACTATTCCAAGAAGGATTTGAAAATATTAAACTCTTGCTCCTACATCAATTACTCTGGATTGAAGAGAACCTGACTTCAATGAGTGGATGCATAGCTTAGCTCTCCCTCAGGTATCCAAGTGTTCTCCATAGAATGTTTACACAATAATGTCCATACTAGGAAGAACCCAAGGTGAAGTGCCAGCGATGAAATACGAACCTATATTTTGAAAATGACCTCATGCGTATTAACAAATTCTAACAGTTCTCTACCTCACAATATATTGTGACATTTAAAACGACAAAATTGTTGTTCCACCAAAGCTAAAGTCTCTTATCAACCAAAATGCCATCTAAACCACCGCCATATAGCTCATTAACAACGTTCTCCATTTTAGCACCTCGAGCATGCACAGTCGATTACCTTGGAACATATAATCATCATGCATAACAAAAGAAAATCATTTTTCTCAATACTTTTAGTAAATCTTCGACTACCTCACTAAGTAAGGATATCCTCTTTTTGCTGATTTTTAAAACTCTTTAAAGATTATTACTTGAGCATACATCCACTTTGTTACTCTTCCCTACTTGATGCTTGAATGAGAATGAGAATGAAAATTGCTGAATAAAAGAATTCCAGTTAACATGCTTTGGATTGAGCTTCTTTACCATTAAAATCCAAATACAACATACAATGTTGCCAATGGTGAATATCATGAGCACAGAATTCTAGATCATACGTTGAGTACTCACACTTGACGTCCGACAACTTCTCAGTAAAAGAAAGACACTTGTTTTCCTCATTGTTTTAGAACTCCTCCTATAGCCACAAAGACAGATCCTACTCCATGGCAGAGTTTGTCAAAATTTTTGGCATAACTAGAATCTGCACTTGTGTCAGGCTGTCTTGATTTGTGCAAAGTTCCTTGGATATAGCGCATGTCTGGCAAAGCTTAAAATTTCTTACAAATATATCTATTTTTATCCACACATTTCATAATATTCATAACTTTTACCCACATTTTAACCACACATTCCTTGGGACCCACTTCTTATAGCACTTAAAAACTTAGCAAAGTAAGCACTTAATCAGTTAATTGCCCGTTGGATATCCCTCATTGGTGGGCAGAACATTCATCAAACTTCGTCTTGGTAAACTAAGTAATCAAGTTTAAAAATAAAAAAAAATCTCCGATGGATCCCAATATCAACGTCCTTTCAAATCCAAAAAGGATAAAGTTTCAACTATGGTTAATGCTTCTTTAGAATTTCCATATCTCCGTTGCAGCTATCACACTACACACCATTAATCTACAATTGATAACTATTAACTAAGCACCTCCAGTTTTCCATTTCCTCGGGCTACCATTAAGAGCCGTCAAATGAACCACCAGATTACTGCTTACTAGATTCCCAGGCAAAAAGTGGACAGTAAAACTAATATCAGTTCTAGCACTCTGCCAATCACTTCGTTGCGGTCACATTTCAGATCAAGTATTATAATAATTAATAACAGATGCAGCAATTCTTTCTGAATTTAATAAAATATGAAGAAATTGCATCTTTATCAAAAATATATATATATAACATGCATGATACCTTAAAATCGGAGGCTGTACGATTCACAACACTTTGGCGAATGATTTGGTCAATAAATCTGCTGACTTTTCCAAATCCTGATTTTGTAAAAGAAGACAGA
Organism: Fraxinus platypoda; assembly: GCA_903798405.1. Classification (NCBI taxonomy): domain Eukaryota; kingdom Viridiplantae; phylum Streptophyta; class Magnoliopsida; order Lamiales; family Oleaceae; genus Fraxinus; species Fraxinus platypoda. The sequence goes on along the minus strand of CAIGRT010197162.1, from coordinate 6,674 downwards.
TGAAAACAAACAATATCGATGTCTATTAGTCATTCATTTTGTTGATTAAATTAAATAATAATGATTAAAAAGTTTACTAAAAACGCAAAAATCAATCGTAATTAATGAAAAAACATAAACCAAACTAGAGATCAATGAAAGAGTACGAAATCTTACTCATCTTTTCAATTCAGAGAAAAGGAGTGTGGTAGCAGAGCGAAAGAGATTATTGAAGTGTGTGTTTCTGTGTGGGGGGAGAGAGAGAGAGAGGGGGCGTGGAGCTAGAAGGAGCGAGCAAATGAGCGGTCCAGAGTTGACATTAAACCGGTCTGCTGAGGGTACAAGACTTCAGGTAATAAACGAGTTAATTTCAACAATAGTCAGTAAAGTTTGTATAAAATTTCAAGTTAGTCATTCAATTTTTTTTCTAACCTATTAGTCAATAGCTTATGAAGGTTTCACCATTAATCACTTCATTTGAAAAAAAATTAAGGACAGTGAGAGGGTCTACAAACCCTAAGATCCAAGGCATGATGCAAGTATCTTTGACCTTCCATTAAGTCAATTGTTTACGATTTGTGGGGGCTGAAAAAAGGAGTTTGATCCTCCCGTACAAAGGGGTTGAAAACCTTTTTAGTATAGGGAATTCGATCATCCTGTATTAAAGAAGGGTGTCGACCTTTTTAAGAAAAAGGAAGTTGACATATGATTAAATAAAAAAAGTAGAACTTATTGTTATTTTACGAAGATATGTAAATAAAAGTACCCTTTCCCCATTTATAGGGGAGGATTAAGGGTCTTTAAGCAAATGTTATTTTTAAAATTATATTTTTGAGATAGGGTAAAAGCTACCATCATAATTTTCTACAAATTAATTATATAAAACAATGAAATTAGTAAAAGAATTTCCAAAAAATAGCAGAACATTTCTACAGTGTTATAGCAATCTTACAATATAAATTCGGTTTCCACCATCTCCAAGATCTAAACCAAACACATGCCCGACGACCAAATGTGACTCTTAAACAAGACCACCACCACCATCGTGACCAAATCACCACAATTTGCCGATCGAAACCTTGAATTTCTTAGGCGAGTAGTCTGAAGACTGCAAATCTAGCCAGATGTTTAATGTCTGTGTAATGCACCATACTGAAATTGATTCGCTGGAATCCACTCTCTGGCGTGTATTTTTTAATAAAAAAGTAGCTTGCATAATTTTCTCAATAAATTAAAATGTTCAAAACAAAATAAATGATATAATATGTTTCAAAGTTTAATTTTTCTAGTTCCAAAGTCTCATATTACTCATCTCTAAATCAAGAGAAACTTAAACCAAATCATGTTTCTAACTTTTCTTCTCATAAATCAGGTCATAAATTTAATTTTTCGCAAATCATATATTTATTATAAAAAATTAATTTAAATTAGCATTTCCCAATGATCAGGTGCAAAATTGAATAAGTTCAAGGTCACAATTAAAGAAACGTACTATTACTAGTTAGTAGAAAATATCACCAAGCTACACTTTACTTTCATGTGTCACATTTCAGTAGTCACATAAATATATTCACTTTACATGTCACATTTAGAAACATTCTATTTGGGGAGACCAAAGAAGAGTATTCTTTAATATTCATCTCGGTGCATTGCGATAAATCAATTATACAAATATTGTACTATAAAAAATCATCAGCTGAAAAATATTAAAGCTTAGACCATAAGCCTATTCTAAGGGGAGGAATTTGAGGTTGACATGATGCGTACAAATGTTGTTATCAGAAAGTACTTTGTTCTCAATATTAATTGTTAAAAAATTAATTGGAGGCACTTAACATTCAATCATGTTTTATCATTTATCGTCATCCTAACTAATATTTATAAAAACTTTGCACTGATATAATATATTGTCTTAATGATATAATTTGAAAATTATGCTCATAATTTAAAATTTGAACAGATAATATCATAAATTTCAAGTTAGAACACGATGCAATCATCTAGTAATTATATGTATTAGATATAAATTATATTTAGATGGTCAATATAGAGGGTGATGATGCTCCATATATCTCGGCAATAAACTTTCAAGATTTTAGGGGTATAGTTCCAACAAAGCTAGTGATGGTTGATGATCAATTTTTTAATAAAGAAAACAAGCATAATATATGGATTCATTAGATTGAAGAATTTTCTGGTTTTTTAATTAGTTCCTGTTTGGGCACCATTCTTTCCAGATTTTAATAAAAATTCGACCATTATAAATAGTGAAGAGAATCCGCTCCAGCCGCAATCACTGACAAACCAAAAAGCAGCCATATTTTTTTTATTTTGAAATCCCGAAATGCCCCACTTAAGCAGATTGAATGAAAAAAATTAAGAGATAGAATGATCTTTTCCTCGGTCTACTTCAATTAATTTGTAAAAAGCAATGAATAATAACTATAAAGTTTGGTCCACGTGATTGTATAACGGCTAGATTTCTTATTAAAAATTGTTCACAATGCCCAAAAAGGCGCTTAATATTTATTCAAATCAATGTCTTGCATCATTATTGATTCAATGATGATCTAACAAGTTATACCAAGCAATGATACATTTAGAGTTATTGAACTTATGGTTCAATACAATATTTGCTTCAATTGTAGCAATATTAGCTTCGAGTTTTTTTTTTTCTTTTTCTTCTATAGGTATTCATGAGAATATTAATGAAATACTTGGACATACAATATGTAATCCCAATAAGTGAGTAAACTAGTAATATAATATAAGCGAACAATTTAACATCGAAAGTATGTTATGCATAATATTTATTCGATTTGATATTAATACATGAACTTACTCATTATGTAAGTCTATATTAGCATTTATAAAGTTTTTCACTTGATAATATAAAAAATGTTCATATATGAAAATAATAAGACTTAATGAAACGAAAATCATATATTAGCATATAGAACATGATGAAGCTTTTTTTTTTCATTTGTTTTTATGATATAGTATTATTCGAGACATGTACTATTTCGAGAGTACATAAAATATTATTATTTATTTTTAAATAATGGTATTTAGATTAATACTTCTACAGGAGCAATAACTCAATGTTCTTCTAAAATTTCGCAGTTGTGTTGTCGTACTCTTCAAGAATAATAATATTAATTATAAATATTATGTTATTTTAGAAGTAACAATAAATTATTATTTATAATTTATTGAAGGATTTACTCATTAGGAGCAAAATTATATAATTTTATAAAATATTAGATCTCATAACTAACTTTACCGTAATATAAAATTTGTGCTTTATTCAATAAACAAACTTATAGTTTAATATTTTTCTAAAATAATAATATACGAATAGTTATACTTCTTCAGGATGAAAATAAAAAATATTATTCTAGAATATTCATTTTGTAATATTGTGCTTTTTTAGGATCACAGCATTGTATTATTTAAAAATGTTAATATATATTATTTTATTCTTCTTTAGGAGCAGTAATGCGATATATTCTTCTGAAATAATGATATATAAAAAAATTTGTTTCTTTTGGAGCATAATATTCTCCGAAAATATTTAATAATGTGATTTGTGTGTTTTTTAAGAGTACCAACAAATACATATTCGTGTAGAATAAATATAATATTTAGTTATACTTCCTTATGAGCATAAAACATCATTAAATACTGTTATAATAATCTAAACCATTTTGTATAATATGATAAAAAAAAATGAATGAATGAATTTACTTGTAGAAAAAAGGGGGCAATTAAATTGAAGTGCTTTTCAGATTTTATGAATGTAGAAATCTTGAAGTAGTCTATAAATTTTAGCAGCCACGTTCGATTTGGTTCTTGTTTCTAGGACTTGATTCACACTTTCTATCACGACTAGATATTTTCGTTTTCCTTCGAACAGAAAGAAAAAAAATTTCAATTAAATCTAAAAGAAGATTCAATTTTGATAACTCAGTTGGCTTGACTTTTGTTTCATGCTGATAAAAAAAAAAAGGAAAAATATAAAAGTCAATAAATTTGTATTTGTATTTATTAAGCACCAATGTCCCATACTTTCACATCACAATTAGGATTGTAAAGGTATAATGTTATGCTAAGCGCAGTAAATTAAACAGCATGCTTAGGTGGCACTACATTAGTGGGTATTTTGTTTGTCACCTAAACATGATTTTTAGCATAAATTAAACAGCATGCTTAGGAGATCAAATTCGTGCACGCGCGAGCGAGCGTGTGTGTGTGTAATTTAGCTATAGGAGGTTGGTTCACATGTACAATATTTGTAACTTCACATTTTATCATTGTACATCCACCAATTTCGATTACATTCCTCATCTACATAAATCCATCATTAATTTTTTTTTCAATAAACAAAACGTAAATTATGCGTTGATTTTTGCAAATTTTCTCAAATTTATATAAATAATTACATATTGATTTACATACAAATAAGGTGTCAAAAGAGAGTGAGAATTTTTTTTTTAAAAAGAAATTCTAATACAATCATATTTATCGCATTATATATATGTAAATTATTATATACATGTAGTACAATCGTTTGTAAAAACGTAAGTGACCATTTTTTTCTCCTAAATTAATATGACAACGTCACTTCGAATGGACGCCCCTAATCGGACATCTAGTTTTGGGCCCACTAAACACCAATGTCCATCTTTTCAGCTCAACCTAAGCCTACATCTGGGTACTTTGTGCAAACCATGATTTCAGCCCGGCCCAATAATGTGTGGAGTTGAGTTTTAGTGCCCTGAATCCCGAAAGTCGAAACTACGCCACTTTAGTACTAAAAAAGTGTCAACTCCCCAACTTTGATGAGATTGATGCTAGTTAAACAAGTTGACATGATTACTAAAGATGAAAAGAAGTTAAAATTTCCTTGTTTGATCTTATTATTTTTAAAATATATATTTTTTTTATTTTTAATTATATATTTTTCAATAAAGTAATATTACAAGCATATCTAAAAAAATTTCTTATTTTTTAACCACGTATTCTCCATCAATTTACTATTATACACCAAAAATGGGATTCAAATATGCATCTTTATTGTTTATCTAGCCATCCTTGTCAAGATTTGAACACTATGAGTTGATTCATTACCTTGGCTAATGACTACTTTTATGATTTTAGGGCGTGTTTGAACCCCATTTTTTTGTATAGAATGTATTTTAGAATAGTAAATTGATGGAGAATATGTGGTTAAAATTGAAGGAAAAGTTTTTGGGTTGTGTGTAATATAATTTTATTGAAAAATGTGTGGTTAAGAAAAAAAAATGAAGATATGAAAATGTTGTAAAAAGTCAAGGAGTAATGTGCAATTATATGAAAATATTTTTTTAGGTCTAGGGTTCGAATATGGCAAAAAAAGGAAAATACGGGGCAAATTTTTGCTAGACCGTCGCCATGGATTGGTTCGAGCGTAAAAGACAGAACCTCCATCGTTCGACTGTCGCCCTGCCTTAGCTTGAGCGACAGACTGTCGCTCGACTGTCGCTGAGCTCTCGCTCGAGCGACAGTGTTGTCCGAGAAATTTTCATTTCGCGATTTAAAGGTTTTTTTCCTGACCCATTACTTTCCTAACCTACCTATAAATACCAAAACACATCTGAACGTGATTAGAGAAGGTTGATCATTGAGAGCGCTTAATTAGAGAGAATTTCTACATATTCCTTCTTTCAACCTTCGTCATGTAAGATTGTTTTGGTGAGAAAAACATCACTTTCATAATCCAAATACCAAATCGTTCTTTTCTCTGCATCTGTTAGAGTTGCTGAAGATCGATGGAAGTTGACTGGAGTTCCAGTCGGTGAAGGACTGGGCATTCTTCGTGATCCACATGAGATAGACGATTTCGTAAGGCTAGGAGTGCTGCAGGGTAGCAGATTCTAGGAGAGCTTTGAAAATTGAAGCTTGGTGTAGGGGAGCACAGTTTCCAGAGAGCTGTAAGAACTTCAGTCTGAAGATCAGATAGTATGTGTCGTCGTCTAATTTGGTAGATTGTAAGTGTCTGAATCGTTTATAGTGGATTGATTGATAAAATGCTAGGAGTTTTTCCCAATTGAGTTTCTTCGTAATCATACTGTGTGTTTTTACTACTTTCTTTATTGATTATATTAACTGCGGTATTTAAAAATAAGTTAAATGACTTGCATACTTAATCATCTAGAGATAATTAATTGGTGACATGTTGCTAATTAATTAATAATTTTAATTTCGCATAATATACATATTCACCCCCCTCTAGGTATTGTTAAGGTCGAACNTGACATGTTGCTAATTAATTAATAATTTTAATTTCGCATAATATACATATTCACCCCCCTCTAGGTATTGTTAAGGTCGAACTACGTAAATTTCAATTTGGTTTGGTTTCATAGCAAAAAATTTCAAATTATTCACGTTTGGTCCCCATTTTTTCAAAAACTCATTTTCAACCACACATTCTCATATAAAATAATTTTACATGTAAATCCAAACTTTCCTTAATTTTTAATTACACATTCTCCAACAAAACGCTATTCAAACATGCATTTTGCCCAAAAAGGTGCTCAAACAATATGTAAAACACTATGGATAATTCCATTTGTACAATGGATGGATGACAATGGAGGTTGACAACTTCTCACATGCATGCGGGCCCCGCGTGATTAAAAAATTCAAAAAAA
>CAIGRT010197158.1:0-10348 GCA_903798405.1 Fraxinus platypoda | reverse complement strand
GAATGTGGACAATAAAATGAATTATTAAAAAAAACAAAAACATAAAAAACTAGATAGTAAACGGAGCAAGGGCCCCACCCCGCCTTAAACGAATAATGGGACGGGTACGGGACGGGAAATTACCTTGCGGGAACGGGGGATGGGGAAGGACGCCACGACCTTGACCTACCCCGTTGCCATCCCTAAGAAAGAGCAATTTTCAATTTTAAACAAAAGTAATGTTATTTAAAATCATTGGTATAAAGCATAGTCTAAGTGTTAACTATGGCCCTGTCTGAGCGCCATTTTTGGGGGAAAGAAATTCATTTTTTGCCCGTTATAGCCTGATATTTTTGACCCACTCTTTCACGAGTGGGACCCACTGATCAATTCCAACGGAAATATTTTGGCTTTTAATTAAAAAAGAAGCGGCACCAGACAAGCTGTATATAACATTAAATGGTAGAGTTACTTAATGTAATGTCACCTTATTTATTTAATTGAATGTATCAAGTGTTGCTATTTAAATTAGTGTTAGATAGTATTATTCTTTAAGTAATTTCAAATTTTGATTGGAACAATTCAAAAAATCAATGTCGGGTCACTGGTTTATGGTCGAACTGGTCGATTGACCCAAACAAACACTCTACGTTCTTCCTAAAATCCCACCCAACCCCCTTGCAATTGTAGATCACCCATGTCTACATGTCCTTGCAATCACCAACCACCCACTATCTCACAACAACCAATCACCGTGACTATCCCCGCCGTTGATGTCCGTCACCATTGACCACCACTCTCACAGTCACAATCCACCACCAACATTAACATGTCGATCGCCACCTCCACCTCTTTGTTGTCGACACCTCCTATTTTTTCTACCATTTATCATCACCATTCCTGTTGTAACATTGGGGACTAATCTGCTTTCAGATCTAAAAGACTAAAACCATGTTTAAATTGCCAGAATGCTATACCTTTTTTATGTGTGATTTTGGAGTGTTTAGATGGTTGTGATTGTAACATTGGAGTGTTATCAAAAATCCACTTTTCTTTACATTAAATATGAAAAGATAAAAATAATAAAATTATGGGTTATCCATGATCTTAAAGTTAAAACATTAAAATTTTATTGTTCAAAATAAACGTATTCAACTACTATTTAAATAAATATATCATGGAACATAAATGAAACTAATTAATCAATTAAAGATAGAAAACCTAGAAATTTTGTTTATTCAAATCTTCTTGGCAGTCTACATCACCATCCTGCCACAAATTCAATCAATCCGAACTAACCTATAAATTTTTTGTAAGAGTGAATTTTTAAAAATATCAAATAATTTATGTGTAGTTTTCATACACAATTATATAATAATAAAATAGACATTTCACACCACTATTCTTTTATGGAGTATATCAGTGATCAAGTGAGATATCCATCTTAGATCATCTTAAATTTTCAAATGAGTACATATCTCTTTATAAAGAACCCGAAAGTCCAGTAACAATTCATGCATATTTATTGACTTTATGGGGTATTTATAGTGAAAATTTCTCTTGACACTGGGATATTTATAATGAAAATAAATATTTGCAAATTGAGTCTTAATACAATTAAAATTGGGACCGTGTATAGTAGAAATTGGATAAGAAATATGTTTCCCTATATAGATTATACTATTATCATGATTATGCTTCTAATCAATCCTAATATGACACATGCAAGCATATAGTTTGATTTTAAAGTAATAGAATTTGCATTGTATTTCAATAAATAAATGGTTTCCAGGTAAACAGCAAAGCAATCATTTCAAAAGGATGGAATAAATGTTGGGATAAGATTTGACTAGGCATATGCCAATCCTACTACAATACTAATTTATTTCGTGTATCGGCCTAACTATATTGGAAGTGTATCTATTTACTAGTTGAATATGCTTGTGTGCCAGAAAATATATGACAAAAGAGAATGATATAATATGTGATGGAATGATGTAATTTGATGAAAAAATTGATTGTATTTTAAATAATACAGAGATAGGTTGTCATGTGATCTTATGTTAAAAATTATGTCAACCATTATGTTCGTATAACATGATTGTTACTAGTTATATATATGAAAAGTGATTGTATCGATACAAAGCACATGTAGCCACTCATTCTAATTCAATCTAATTAAATATTAACAAATGACAATTTTTTTATTTAAACTTCAATATCTCGTGTTTAACTTATTTGAATTAACTTTTTCTCGAGTCTAAAATACGTGATTTACTATGATCTATTCAATAAGTTCAATAGTGATATACTAAGTCTCGCTCTATCAATATCTAATAATTTGGCCCAAATAAAAAGAATTAATATTTATTTCACTTTAATCCCTCTATTTTTTTTCAACATTATTAAAAGGCATCTACATCAAAATCATTATCATTGAATAATCTTATTCTATAAAATTTTGGAATGTTACCGTGATGGTGCTATTTTTTTGTTGGAAGGGTTCGATAGGGGTGATGGTAATTTTATTGATTTTTTTTATTGTGGTAATGGTGTGTGGTATCTATGGTGATAATGCTAAGGTTCAAGCATAGTTGTTGATGGTGGTGTTAGTGATGATAACAGTTATGGTGATGACGGCAGTGACGACGATGACAATAATTTAGTTGTTTTTTAATGGTGATAATAGGTTGTAACACAGTGTGTTACTGTACAGTGGTGGCCGTGGCAATAGTGTAACAATGAATGTTACAAGTGATGGAAGTGGTGTAATAATAAATATTACAAATGATGGTATAACATGAAATGTTAAGTGGTGATGGTGGTGACATGGTGATGGTGGAAATATGCATCAAAATATGTGTAACACGTAATGTTACAATTGATGGTGGTGGTATTCACGACGGTGGCGATAGCGACAACAGCGGCAGTAGTGGTGAAAATGGGGAAGATCAAATGTGTGTACCACAATTTTATAAAATAATAAAATAGACATTTCATACCACTATTCTCTTATGGAATATATTGGTGACCAAGTGAAATATCCATTTTAGGTCATCTTAAATTCTCGAATGAGTACATATCTCTTTATAAAGAACCTGAAGGTCGAGTAACAATTCCTGCATATTTATTGACTTTATGGGGTATTTATAGTGAAAATTTCTCTTGACTTTATGGGGTATTTATAATTAAAATAAATATTTGCAAATTGAGTTTTAATACAATTAGAATTGGGACCGTGTATAGTGGAAATTGGATAAGAAATATGTTTCACTATATAGATTATGCTATTATCATGATTATGCTTCTAATCAATCCTAATATGACACATGCAAGCATATAGTTTGATTTTAAAGTAATAGAATTTGCATTGTATTTAAATAAATGGTTTCTAGGTAACGATAATGCTAAGTGTACATAAAGATTGATCCATAGTGGTGTCCATATACTATTCGAGTGGCCCCACTCCATGTGAGTGTATGTACACCACTATGGATCAATCTTTATGTACACCAATCATCACCCTCTAGGTAAATAGTAAAACAATCATTACACTTGGCTTCAAAAGGATGGAATAGACGTGTCCTATAAATAAATTGGGATAAGATTTGACTAGGCATATGTCAATCCTACTACGATACTAATTTATTCCGTAGTACCGGCTTAACTATATTGGAAGTGTATCTATTTACTAGTTGAATATGCTTGTGTGCCAGAAAATATATGACAGAGTAAATTAATTAAAATAAAAAAGAATAAAAATAGCATTTTGAGAATAAAAAATGTTAAAAGTATGAAATTAGTAAAAATTTAAGAGTATTTATCAATTATGCAAAATGTTAAAAGTATGAAATTAGTAAAAATTTAAGAGTATTTATCAATTATGCCCTTTAAACTTTTTATTAAATGTCCAATATAAAGTTTGGCCTGAAGCCCCAAAAGAATAGGTACCAAAAGGTATTTACCCTTTAATGCTATTCACATAAATTTCTTCTTTTAGCCTAACTATATATTTGTCAATAATTGTTTAGGCTGCGCATCTTTGGTCCCGATTTTTAGCATAGAATAGCATGAAAGGAGTCAATAACTTTAGCCTCCGTAGCAAGATTTATAAATTATTTATAAAGTGTCGAACTTCATTTTCAATCATATTTTATAATGAAATCACAAATATTATTCACTTATCTATAATTGAATTCTATTTGTTTATAAATTTTCCAAAGAGAGGCTAAGAGGATTAATAAAAATATATATTATTAAGAGGACTAATCATATGTTTCATACATCAAATTATATAAGATTAAAATAAAAAGTTACGAAACTTTTTTATTTATTATCAAGTTGACTTTAATATTATCAAATTCAGCTTGACAATGATAAAAAAGAAAAAAAAAAGACGAAAGTCACACATTAAATTTTGGGGGCTCGGTGCGACCCAGCCAAGGCTCGGGCTGAGCCCCATTTTGGGGCAGCAGCTCAAGCCGGGCCAGCCCATGAGCCTAAAAAAAAAAAACTTGTCTGTCACCTTTTTTGTCCTTTTAATTTTAGCTGTAATTTTTTTATATGTTAATATTCAGTTATTATTTATAATACGTATAAATTGCACAAATTTTAAAATTTTTTTAAAAAATNAAAACCTAGCCGGCTCGGCTCGGCTCGGCTCGGCTCGCTAAGGCCCGAGCCGAAAGTGTTGAGCCTAAATTTTGTGGCCGAGCTTTTGCTCAGCTTGGACCAAAAAAAGTTCAAACTATTTTTACTCGAGTCGAGTCCGAGCAAAAAGTTTCGGCTTACGACTCGACTAGTTGACACCCTTAGATTGCATGCATATGAGCAAGTTGGGTGTTCACAAGACAAAACTACTGGAATGCATTAAGAATTAAACTTGCTTCATTCATCAATACATACCAAAGAAAAATATGATAAAACAGAACATTAAAAAAAAAAAATCACAAAAGAAAAATACAAACACAAAAAATTATTTATAGAATTGAGAAATAAAACATGAAATAATGAAGAAAATATCACAAATTCATATAATCTCCCACTAATTATGAAGGCTGCAATTCTCAATTCATAATAACAAGAAAACATATGAAGGATCAAATTAATCAGGAAACAAACTCAGGTAACAATAATCTTTACCCGTCACAAATCAAATAAAAAAACTCGTAATCAAATAGAAAACTCAGAGAGATAGAAGAAAAACTACCAGCAAAGCAAATTTTACCCGATTGAAGAGATGGAGAAAACCCTAGAATGTGAAAGAGAAGAGGTAGTTTTTTTTTTTTTTTCTGTGAGAAATTTCACGGTAGATAGGAGATTTCTTTTGAGATTTCCTATTTGTACTTTCTATTAAAAAAAACTCTAGAAGTCTAGTAAGTTATAATTCCTCAAAAGTCCTTCTCAATTAAAGTTTAAAAAAGTCTCCATTGAATATATCTAATTAAACTTTCAGAGAGTTTTTAAAAGTCTCAATTTGAATACACCTAAACATTTTAAATGTCCAAAAGTATTTAAAAATTTCAATTAAATACACCCGTCTTAGTTATAAAAATTAAAATTAATGATCAGTTTTTTTCCTTATTGATTGTTTTCACATTCTTTTCTCCTGCTAAAGTTGATTCTCTTAAAATCTACGTCAACAAACTAAGAACATCTTCAATGTTGATGTAAAATTTGGTGTAAACTGGTATATTCAAAATCACTTTTGCATCCTCATTCACATTTCTTGTCGAAAAATGCAATATGCATCTCTTTTGCATCTCTCCATTAGAGAGTTTTTTTAGCCACATTGGAGATGTACATCTCTATTTTACATCACTCAAGCCTAACAAAAATTCAGAAAGAACTTGGGTCTTTTAGTGGTTGTAGAAATTTTGTAATTATTTTTTTTTTTTGTCAAATTTAGTGAGTAATGTTTTCTCTCTTCGGGGTAGGTGAATCCAAAGAAGCACGTTATATGTTTACCTTTTAAGGTTTTTCTCCATGCATGAAATTGACAGCGAATGTACTTTTCCACTTAACATCCATTGTTCTTATAAAATTTTACATTCACTATGTTTCTTTGCCATTTCATCCATGTTTTGCGTTCACAGTGTATGAACTGAGGAAGTGAGTCTTTAAGAGCATATAAAACAAGCTTGTGCACATTAAGAAAGAAATATTCTCATAGTATAATAAAAAACAAGACGAAAAATATCGATTGTTCCTAAGAAGCAATATTAAGCAAAACTATGATTCCTCCTTCAAAAACAAGAAAATGCTAAATTCAGCCAATTCCAGAAGCTGTCAATTCTTTAGTAATACTCGGCGCCAACCATTGCTGTCATCGTTCTTATAGGCCAAACCCTCCATTTTTGTCCCTTTTTCAACTACTCTATAATGCTATGAATCCCTATATAAATACTCAAAGCCCCTAGTTGATTAAGCATTTATCGAATAATTATTCATTGGATAAGTACTTTTACAAGAGTGGTTTCATATTATTTTCAGATTTATCCATGGCTGAAATAACCTTTCCGAGTATTGAGGATTGCACATCAATAGGGCGTGAGAAGGACACAGTTGTAGCAGACATGGATGGAACCTTGCTTGTTGGGAGAAGCTCATTTCCTTATTTTGCCTTAGTTGCTTTTGAGGTTGGAGGGATTTTAAGGCTTCTTTTCTTGCTTTTAGCTTCACCATTAGCCGGTTTGCTTTATTATTTCGTGAGCGAATCAGCAGGAATCCAAGTTCTTATCTTTGCAACATTTTCAGGGATGAGAATTTCTGATATTGAATCCGTGGCACGTGCTGTTTTGCCTAAATTTTACTCGAGTGATCTTCATCCCGAGTCATGGCGCGTTTTTTCTTCATGTGGGAAACGTTGCGTGCTCACCGCGAATCCTAGGATTATGGTGGAAGCATTCTTGAAAGATTTCTTGGGTGTTGATATGGTTTTAGGGACTGAGATTTCAACATACAAAGGGAGAGCTACTGGATTTGTTAAGCAGCCTGGAGTTTTAGTTGGGAATAATAAAAGCTATGCTCTTAAGAAGGCTTTTGGAGATACAGAACCAGAGATTGGATTGGGTGATAGACATACCGATTTTCCCTTCATGAATTTGTGCAAGGTATGCTTATTAAACACTTAAAAAATCTTTAATTTTGTTTCTTCCCTTTATCTATTTTAGAATTAGCTACAATTAATGATGTTTGTTCATCTAAAAATTGAAGCAGTTGTTTGATGAGGCTTTTCATAAAAGTTTTAGCAGATTTTGATAAAACTAGAATGTTGTGGATCCAATAAAATTTGAAATTAAAATTTATTGTTAACTTTGACCTCAACTTTTTTTTTTTTTTTAGATTTTTCCAAACAAGTACTAAGTTCTAATAGAATGGCTAAAAAATTTCATTCAAATTTTGTCTTCAACATGCTCCTTCACGTGCTAATTGAATTCATTTTCTTATCAAGATCTAACACATACACATTTTTCATAAATGGTGCAAAACTTGAGCTCAAGTGTTTTTTTTTTTGTTCATGTGAATCATCATATCTAAAAGCTTCAAGTATGAAAGAGATGACACGTTAATTATTTGAATTTTGTCTTTAACTGTGTTGAACTACATCATTTATTTCATTTAAAATTTATTTTCAACCAACCTCTTATAGGTTAGACACATGGGACAATTTTCATAAATAAATGATAACGAGATCAACCGTCTGACTTTAATGATTTATGAGATGTTGATGAGCTTCTAATAATTGCATTCTACTATATGAGAGACCATTTTATATAAACATGTACCATTTTCTCAATTGTGTCACTATATGTAGCCCTTGTTTGACAATCACTTTTTGTGAAAAATGGAATTTTGGATAGTGATTTTTTAGATAATGTATGGTTAAAAAGTAGGGAAAATTTTTGAATTTACGTGTAGGATATTTTATTGTGTGAATGCTTGATTGAAAATAAATATGTAAAGAAAATAATTTGAAATAAATGGTTGTCAAACATGGGCATAACACCTTAGTGGTTGTCCTAGAAATTGTGTCTAATAAAATATCGATTGTATTCGACCTCTCTCCTCAAATTATGTTCCAACTCTTATAGGGATGAATTAGCATCATTTATGCTTTGTTCTATTCAAGTATTGACCTAAATTTGGTAGATAGAGAGAGTAACCAAAGTATGAAATTTACAGGAGGGTTACATTGTCTCACTCAAACCAGAAGTAAAGGCTTTAACAGTTGACAAGCTTCCCTTTGGGTAGTAAAAGGTACTGCCGGGCCTCGTACAGAAGCCGACGCCGTTCATGGCTCTCATCATCATTCTCTGGATTCCGGTCGGCTTTCTCCTCGCTTGCCTCCGTATGGCTGCCGGTGCACTACTCCCAATGCATATGGTATACTACGCTTTCTGGGCACTGGGTGTTCGTGTCATAGTTAAAGGCACTCCTCCGCCGCCTGTCAAGAAATCAAGCGGCCAATCAGGTGTTCTCTTCATTTGCTCCCACAGAACCCTCCTTGACCCAATTTTCCTCTCTACCGCCCTTGGTCGCCCCATCCCTGCCGTCACTTACTCTGTCTCTCGTCTTTCTGAGATCATCTCGCCAATCAAGACCGTCAGACTTTCTCGGGACCGTGCCACCGATGCATCCATGATCAAGAAGCTACTACAAGAAGGTAATGTTTAAAAACGACTCTCAATGCATGTTATCTCAACAATATATATATAACCCTTTTTAAGCCCTATTTGGTTTAACTTAAAAAGTTGGTAAAAATTTACATTAAAATCAACAATTAATTTTAATAATAAATTTCATAAGATTATCAACTTTTCAACTACACATTTCAAATTTTTTTTTATTTTCTTTTCAAAATCTACTAAAGTCGATAGCGAAACCAAACAAGGGCTAAATACCTTCCAACATTATTTAATCCTCCTATCAAACATGCCATATAAAGGAACATTGAGCACTTGGTGAAGTTTACTTTTAGAATCATGCTACGTATACGCAACTCACATGCGACAACATCACATTCGTCCATTTCAAAAATTATTTTTTAAATAAACTGTTCAAATTTTGACAACACCAAAATTGTCAACAAGGATTGTACAAGTAGGTTAATTCGACTTTTAAACTTACTTTTTGTAGGACATCATTTTTAAAGTTAAAGCTATTAGAGGAAAATAAAACGTATTTATTTTAGGTTGCATCTTCAACAGGTGACCTAGCCATATGCCCGGAAGGAACCACTTGTCGAGAACCTTTCCTCCTCCGATTTTCCTCATTGTTTGCCGAACTAACCAATGAACTTGTGCCGGTGGCGATGGTGAACCGGATGAGCATGTTTCATGGAACCACCGCTCGAGGGTGGAAGGGGATGGACCCATTTTACTTCTTCATGAACCCTAGCCCCGCATACGAAGTGACATTTTTGAACAAGCTTCCACAAGAATTGACGTGCGGTATGGGAAAATCTAGCCATGAAGTCGCAAATTACATTCAGAGGGTTATAGCCGCAACTCTTTCCTACGAGTGCACGAACTTTACGAGGAAAGATAAATACAGAGCTCTTGCTGGAAATGATGGTACTGTTGTGGAGAAACCTCGGATTAAACCAAACAAAGTAATGGGCTGCTAAGGTTTTCCAGTACATTTACGTTACGATATTGGATAATATTACATAATACAATAGTCAGTAATGTCCAACAAAATATTTATGTATCGAAAATACCAATATGACCCTTGGCTTCGGATACAATGATTTCTCTTTTTGTTTTGTAATACGATATAGAATCTCAATAAAATGTAAGATTTGTGTGCCTATCAAAGCTCACTTACCGCCCACACTACCTTTTCATTGTTCAAGTTAACAAAGCTCGACAAAATGTCTAAATTATGATGAGTCAATTATGTCGAAAATGTAATCTCACCTTCTTCGTAATGACCAATATCTACCTACATATTCCGTGGCTAACACGTGATTTACAGAGAATAAACAAAAAATAACTACGTATTTTCTATATCTAAAATTATTTGTAAATGACATATATTATATAATTTCCTTCCATCTTTCCTTTTTAAATTATTTTTTTAGATTGGAGTTTTGCATCTATTTAAAAGAGAAATTTTAGTTTTAAATCAAAGTTTGGATGTTAGCCTTGTTTTCTATTATTAAGAATGTTAATTGGAACGCGCTTTGTTTCTTGTGAGTTGTGGATCAAAAATATTTTTAATATACTTTTAATCAAGTTTGTAAACAATGTTCCCACCTAAATTAATCTACAATTTATTATTATTATTATTATTATTATTATTATTATTATTATTATTATTATTATTATTATTTGACATAAAAATCAATGCTTTTTGTATAAATCGA
>CAIGRT010197131.1:0-10147 GCA_903798405.1 Fraxinus platypoda | reverse complement strand
TGAAGCGAAGACCACCAATCAATTGGAAGATCGTAACTCATTCAGGCTAAGAATCAGAAATCTATGTATCAAGGTATGTTTATGCTTCCGCTATTTTCATTCTCGTTGATTTCAACATGGATGGTTATATTTGAGAATTAAGGTTTTGATTATTATTTTGATCGATAATCTAATTATGTTTTTCCAACATGCATCTATGTTGTAGATTGGCAAAGTTAAAGTAGGATATCTTGTGGCTTCCTTTTGGGCCATTGAGGTAAACCGTGGTTTGAACTCCATTTCAACGTATAGTTATTAAAACGTTGATTCTAATAGATTTATCGAGTTAAGCCTTGTTTCTAAAATTGTAGTGCATCTGTCATCCGCCTTCTGTGGATCATTTACTCAAAGAGTCATCTAAAGAAGTGAGGAAACTTCACGAATACATGTATGCTTACAAGCAGGGCGGACCCGGGGGGTCCTAAGGGGTCGCGTGACCCCCCAACTTTTGAGAATTTTTTTTATTAAGTCATGTTTGGTATCGATTGAAATCTAAATTTTAATTTAAATCAAAGTTAACGATTAATTTTAATAACACATTTCATGAAATCCATAACTGTTTAATTTTTATCAAAATTTACAAAAAAAAATTGATGTTAATCTCTATCAAACAGGGGCAAAATCACAATAAATTTGAATTTTTCTCTTTTCTCTTGCTCTCTCTTACTCTTTTCCTCTAGTTTTTTACAAAAGCTTGACCCTTCTAATTTTTTAAAATTTGTATATAAATTCTCTACAAATTATCACATTTATTACAAATCTTCATTTTCTAATCAAAATTTCAAGTAATTAGAATCTAAATTTGCACTTTCCCCTATCAAACTGTGTATATAGAATGTGTCTGAACTCATTATACCCAATTTGACATATATTTAACAAATTGTGTTTATTTGATTGATTATTAGTATTGAATATTAGTTATATGATTTTCCTTTCGATTACTTGAATTGATTGTTTGTATCAAATACAATATAAGATTTTTAAACGTAAATATGCATTTTCTTGTGATAAACAAAACATTAATAAAATGACTCTTCGAAATCAAATAGATGAAAATGATTAGCAAAATATTAATGAAGAAATATTTTTTAAATGTAAATTTGCATTATCACGAATCAAATATGAATCATTCAAAAATCAAGAACAAAGTATTCAATTTGTATAGGGTTTGATTGTGTCTTCCTAACTCAAAATGTCTGTATCAGCCCCTGCTTACAAGGCAAGTTAACAACCACATTCTTATGAGTTTAGTGAGAATGGACGGTGACATACATTGCGGTCATTGAAGTTCTTAAGCATATGGTAATTTGATTTAAGCTTTAAACAACATGCGCACTTGGGTTTCTAACTAAATATAAAAGAGTGAGTTACAATTACTGTTCATAAGCCATGGGTCAACTAAGCCGAGCCGTATGGGAGTGAGCCGTGGTAGCCGAGCGCAAAGCCAACCACCGCCTCTAGAGAATACCGCTGTCTTTCGTCCTTCAGAACCATCCCCGCCGTAGTAACTCCTCGATTCATGCCAATAAAAATTTTCACATCATTTTTATAATTGGAATTTTCACAATCATTTCAGGTTCTTGAGATCTTGAGTTCCTTATTGGGGTGCTTTTGCTGTATTTAATTAGAGGTAGTTGCAATGGAATTTGGTTTAAATTATTGGGGTGGTTTTACTGTATTTCAGGTTCTTGAGCTTTTGGTTCTTGAGATCTTGTGTGCGAACCTTCTTTTCTTATTGAATTTCCATGTGAAAAATGCATATTCAGAATAGAAAACTTGGTGGTGGCGGCAGCGATGGCATCGTCGTGAAAGAAGTTGAGAAGGTGGAGGAGGTGGTTAAAGACAATGATATTTTAGATATGTCATATTCTTTTTTCTTTTCTCCTGGAGTTCATAATTAGTGCTACAATTGATCTCTTGACAAATTCTGATTTTTAATTACTTGAGGTTAAAAAACAGAAAAATCGGTATGAGTCGTCGAATATCAACAGTGATTTATTCGGTGAATAATACGGAATGCCCCCCACCATGCCTGGTAGCGACTTCTTCGCCGGCTGAGGGAAGCAATTCCGCCATATGAGGTCCATTTTTAGAGGGATGGTACGATCTGCAATTTTCTGTACATCTGTGTTTCGGCTGTGTGGTGGGTTGTTGGTATAGGTGGTGGTTGCAGTATGGTGGTAGGTTCGGTGCCGCAATTTTGGTTTTTCGTGTTTGTGTGATTGGTTGAAGGTGGAGGTGGATTCGAGGAGGCGGTAGTGGCAGAAGCGTTTGGGTGGTGGTAGTGGTAGTGGTAGCGGGGTCACATGAAGAACTGTTGTGACTAATTGTTAGGCAATAAAATGAATAAACTCTTACCAATAAATAATATATTACCTAAAAATGTTTAATTTCTCACTAAATTTATAATTGGTCTCTGTGACCGTGAAATGAATTGTAATCAATTAATTTGATAATTCGTGACCAATAAAATTTGTGATTTATGATCGAGAAATAAGTCGTGGTCAATTAATTTGATAATTTTTTATTGTTGAATAATTTGTGATCTAGAAAATCTGTGATTTGTGATTGTGACTAACACGTAACTGTAACCAATAAAATGGGTAATTTGTGAGCAATAAATAATACGTGACCTAAAAACATGTGATTGCGACTAAATTTGTAATTGTGATATATGATTTGTATATTTATGATCGATAAATAAATTGTGATCAACCACAAATTCTCCAATAAAATAATATTACACCTAAACCCAATAATTGGTCCTTGTTTTAACCACACATTCTTCAAAAAATTTCTATTCATCTCATTATAATGATAGGGCCAAACGGGCGCTTAATTTCAACAAATCTGGTTTTTGCATTGATTGTCCATCGGAACGTTTCCAATCTGAGCTCTATAATTTTTTATCTATTTCTTTAACTTGTACATTTAAAATGCGGTATGCTTTCTGTGGTAATAAGATGTCTTGAAAAGTTGTGAGGTGTTCTTGAATAATGTAGCTTGAATTATGTTCTCCTGCAAAAAAATAAGTTAAAGATGGAATGATGAGATTTCAGAAGAGATGACAGAAAAGAATTGTAATGCAAGAGATAATTTTTTTAGCATTTGAAAAAAAGGGGGAGTATTTGAGTAGATTGTTAATCTTAATTTAAATAGTTACGTTTTGTGATTTGTGTTAATGTAGGAATATGATGAGATAAGATGTATTTGATATTAGATTATTTGACAATCAACCATGAATGAATGAAGAGTACAAATAAGTGTTGAAAAGCACAAAAATTTTGAGCATTAAAAGGAAGTGAAATGAAAAGAGTTATAATGTAAAAGACTTTTTATTAACCACCGAAGATAAACATGTTAAAACTCATGTATTCACGTATGACATGACACAATAATGTTTTTGGCTTAGTATTACCACCTAGAATGAAAATATATGTGGACTCAAAATTTATATAATTCAATATAATCTTCATTCAAAGTAAGTTTTATTTTCCATTGAAATCCGACAAAACCAAAATCCAACATTATTACTTACACTACATCACCAAATACACGTGCAACGCACGTGCATTCACTAGTATAAGAAAAAGATAAGAACTTATCAATATTGCCCCAAGGTTGAAATGGTACATTATTACTTACACTACATCACCAACTACACGTGCAACGCACGTGCATTCACTAGTGTTAAAAAATATGATTTCTTAGAATGAGGACAACCAATTATTATTAAAATATGAGGAGCAGCCTAGAAGGACTTAATTATAGAATTTGAAAATCACTAGGGACCTAAATATTTGGTCCTCATTTCCATGCACATTAGCAAAATATTTGAATAAAAATCGTCATAAAAATTAAGATAGTGCTAATTTAATTGAAGTTAAGAATAAAAATGTGATGAAAAAACTTGGGATATAATTGAAAAAAGAAGCAAAAATGGGAACTTTCTTTACAATTATGACGCAAAGAGTAAAAATTGTCGTATGAATATAACTACCCAAAAAATTCTCATTGGCATTGAGCGGAACAAATTTTGAAATTCCAATGCATTTTTCTTTTGGATTAATGGGACAGTAAAACATATAAAATGAAATGTTGGAATCAAGAAAAAAAAAATTACTACTTTAATGGTGTTATTAACTTATCGATTAATAGATAATTTATTAGCTTATTGATAAATTACATGAAGTCATTTCTAGTCAATAATACAAAAATGAGTAATGTTATTTAGCCCGAGCTCATTTTGAAACTAATTAATAGAAAAAAAATGACCGTCAGTCTTCTAAGTGGGTCCCAGCTGTGAGAGGAAAGTAAAAAAAAAAAGACTGATTTTAGTACAATAACGATGATAAAATGCATTCTTCTGGCTTAAAAATGAGCTCCAAACAAGCTCTTAACTTCAATATCTAAACTGGGGTTACAATTCTAGGGAGCCTATATAACATTACTTTACAAAAATAGGATAGATACCAAGTACCTCTTGAATTATCGTAGTGGAAACTATATGATGATGAAATAGTCTAATGGCGAAAAGATTATGACGATAATGATTCAGATGATACGTGTGTGTTACGAATTGTTTATCCAAATAAAGCATTTCAAGTAAATTCTTCTATAATTTTAAACAAAATTATTATCTTATGAATTTAATGAGATTATTAATTTAATACATTGATGGTGTGAGTCAGGGTCGGAAAATTTTATTATTTAAGCTAAGGTTCATAGCTTAAAATTGAATCTATTCCGTTGTTATTGTAATTTTTGGCAATAAAAATATTAATTTTGACATATTAATTTTGCTGCTACGAAAAAAAATAAAATAATGTAGTATTAGTTTGATATAATTATAGTCCTATTTAGGGATCTGAGCATAGGACGTTTGATTTCATTATAATACACCAATTTTCGAGTTTGAAATTATACATTTTTTGAGGTAATTTTTTTTTTTTTAAATTGGGATTTGTAATTTGAATAATAATAAATTTTATGAGTAGTGGAAACAGCTTTGAAATTGTTGCGCCTCGTGTCTTGTTTTCGTTTTATACTATACTTACTTTATAATTTATTGTAATTAATTATTTTTGTGTATTAGTTAAGAGTAATCTGATTTATAAAAGTTAAAATGATATATTTATCAACCTTGAGGGGTTGCTCAATTGGCCAGGCTTTGGATTTGCTCCCCAATGATCACCAATTCGAGTCCCCTCAAGGCCACTTTCAATTGGTCAGGCCTTGAGTTTGCTCCCTAATGGTCACCAGTTCGAATCCCCCCAGGGCCACTGAGGTGAGTACCCAGCCGTGAACTTCAGGGCCTCGTGGGATTAGTCGAGGTGCTCGCAAGCTGGCTCGGACATCCACGGTTATAAAAAAAAAATGATATATTTATCATTTATTAACGAGCCAATTACTTCTATACCAAATGAAATAGCCAAAAAAAAAAAAAAAAAATCTTATTAATAAATTTGAATTTAACTATCTATTATAATTATTTTTTATTTGTGACACAAGTGAACAATATTAAAAAAGAAAGAGAAATTTATTCAAATACATCAAGTGTATAATTACCGAAATAATTTGGTAAGTTAAATTAGATAGTTTTAATGAATATGACTATAGCGGAAGGATATGCAATTAATGTTTTTCAATTATCTCGTCTAATACCGTTGAGTCCAATATTACAACAAACACGTCATCATTTTCAATGAATTATACTTTTTTTGAACAAATCTAATTACCTTGTTTGTAAAAGATGAAGATCAAGGATGATAAGATAAATGTTGAAGGATAAATATGAGCAGAAAAAAAGAAGCATTTGAAATATAGAATATATTTTAGAAAATTGTTAGATAGTCTGTAGTAATTGATCAAGAAATGCACATCTAGATTAATTCTATGTCCCCAAACAGTTTCTTGATTCAATTCCGAAAAGAAATCTATTGATTCTCACTAGCTCGACTGGTTGGACCATACGTAGGTGCAGTGATTTACTTCACGGGAGTCAGGAAGTCGATCAATTGTGGACTCCAGGATGAGTTTTTGGTGGTAAATAATCCAAGTTAAATCCTGGATCCTTTTGTTCTCTTTTCTTGTGAGGCATCCTCCAAAACAGAGACTGATCAGTTTGAGTGTCACCTGGTACTATTACTCTCTTCTTAGTACTTGTCTTGAAATTGTGTTCCTCCACTTTCTTTTCCTTCAATGCCTTTTCATCTTTTGGTGTGGTTGAGGAAGTTTTCATGTCGGATTCGACGGAAACCTTAGTGGGATTGAAGTTGACCTTGTCGTCGTTCTGTATAAAACCAAGAATCAAAATCAGTAACGATATTAGAAGCATATTTGGTGTGATAGTCTTAAAAGACTAGATAAGATAATGAATAATGTCTTTCTTAATCATATCTAGTCATGTTCAATCTAACATACTAACACTACTACAAAAATAGCGTTTTGCAATGTTAAAAAACGTTGCCAAATTTTTTTTTACAACGTTTGGACGTATGTTGCAAACCTCTATATTGTCGTAGAGTAAAAGGATACGATAAAGTTTTTTGAATGTTGCTAATAACATTTTTTTGCAATATTTGCAACAATTTTTAAATGTTGGTAATAACCTTTTTTCAACGTTTTTTAAGTTTTGCTAATAACTTTTTTGCAACGTTTTTTAAATGCCGCATATACTTATATCCTTTTTTTTTGGCAATATTTTTTCACCGTTGCTATTAATGTTTTAGCAACATTCACCGAACGTTGTCGTTTCCTACATTTTTTCTTCAAAAAAAGAAAAAAATATTGCATATATTGTTATATTTAATTTTATTATTTTAAATATATCAAACTCATTTCACAATAGTCTTTAAATATATTTATGCAATAACAATAAATAATAAATTCGTCCTCACAAATCATTTTCTTACAATCCTCTTAGAAAAAATAAAATTAATTGTATAAAAAAGACAACTTAAAATTAGATCTTAACAATATTCAATAAACGTTGAAAAAAATGAAACTTTTCGCAACATTCAATAAACGTTACAAAATGTGACATTAACAACATGCATTTAAAAAATGTTGTCAAAACTCAATTATGTTAACAAATGGCAACATTCACTTATTAAAATATTGCGATAGACTCCTTTAACAACACTTAATTAACAAATGTTGCATTTTTAGTGTTGCAAATAATAATTTTTGTTGTAGTGTAAACAAACCCTGAATGGTTAACAAACTATCATTAACAACTTAGAGAATTTGCAAACCTTTGTAGAGAAGAGAAATCTTTTAGTAGGCTCCTTGTTGATCACACCAAAACTTCTAGCATAGCATCCATGGAGAGAAAAACATAAAAGAACAAGAACAAGAGAGGATACGATAGACATTTGTACCAAGAAATGAACAAAGGATGAATTAAATGCAGATTTTGGATGACTTGAATGGATTTTTTTTGCGGAACATGCACGTGGGCACTCGATAAACATTAACAACTTTTCATATGGGTCGAGCTCGAGATCAATATCTTGAAAACCTTATATTTCCCGAGGACATTCTACTGCTTACAAAATAAGATGAAAAATGTGGATATGGATATGGCCTCACATTGATCGCCCACACCAGAGAAAATGAAGCAAAACAAGACTTTTTGCTCAATGTATGAAGAACAAGTGAAAGAGTTTAAAAGAAGGATTTTCTTGAATATATATATATACATAAGTATGTGTACGTATTTAAAATGACAAGAGAAACAATAAAGCAAGAGCCTGTCCATTTGTTTCCACCAAGGAACCCTAAATTCCTTGTCTTTTTTCGGACAAGTTTTTGTGTCAAATGGCGCACCCACCCACCCTACCCCATCCCCCACCCGCTCTACCTCCCATGCATGTTTGTTACATTGGAAATATCTACCTCGACTAGTGGTAAAAAGTGAGAAGCCTTTGTAGTATTATGAAACACCAAGACAAAACTTGTATGTCTCGTACCCTACATTCTATATATAAGGAGTGATTAATTGGTTAAGTATTGAAAGATTTTATGAATGTACTTTGAAGTGATCAAAGGGTAATTATTTTAAATTTATTTAGATAAAGTGGAAATCCTTCTGATCAAGAACACTACTTTACATTAAACTGACATGGTTCACAGCATTGGAATTAAAAATGCAAATTAATAACCACTTCTTTGAAATTAATCTTTTAGCTAACTATAGACTGATCCTTGTCCCAAGAGGCCATCAAATGGGTTGATCTATCTTGACTCTTGAGAGCCAGGTTGCGATCGACTAACTATTATCAATATCTCCGTTTAACCAAACAGAAATTAAAAAAAATAAAATTAATGGGCCAAATTTTCTCATCGCGGGTTTTCAAAATCTCTAAATTAACTGTATTGAACCTCAAATATTTATGAGTTCCAAATTAACCTGTCAAAAAATGCATATTATAACTAACCTCCACAAAGGCGGGCTAAGTTAGGGATGGCAACGGGGCGAGGGGGCCCAAATTCCCCGCCCCGTTACCCGTTTAAGGCGGGGCGGGGCGGGGCCCCGTTTACTATCCGTTTAAATTTTTTTTTTTTTAGTTTTTGATAATTTATTTTTATTGCCCATATTCATTAGATTTAGACAAATAATTTTAGTTGCTATTTTCTATTAGAACTAATGAAATTTTGTAAAATTTTTCATTTAAAGTATTTTACCCGTTTAAATTTTTTTTTTTTTTTTTTTAGTTTTTGATAATTTATTTTTATTGCCCATATTCATTAGATTTAGACAAATAATTTTAGTTGCTATTTTCTATTAGAACTAATGAAATTTTGTAAAATTTTTCATTTAAAGTATTGAATTATAAAAAAACAAATTTTTTTTTTTTAAATTAACTGGGCTGGGCTGGGCGGGGCGGGGGCCCGTTACCCGTCCCCGCCCCGGGGTAAAATTCCCCGCCCCTTTACCCGATTAAGCAGGTTATCCCCGCCCTGTTCAGGGCGAGACCCCACGGATATCGGGTTTGTCGGATTTTTTTGTCATCCCTAAGCTAAGTCACATAGTTCTACTTATCCAACTAGGTCAAGTCAACAACCATTTAATGGGATTTTTTATTCTCTCGTCTCTTTCAAGGGGTTGACCATTGGCTCTTATTGGTGTGTTTTGTTAAAGTTTAACATTCTTGGAAACCCTAATCCACAATTGTCCCCACTCTTTTATTAACCCTAAATTACATAAAATCCTCATTTGCATTTTTGTGTTTCGTTAACAATAAATGAAGAAGGTTGTGCCAATTCTTGGAAGGCTACAAGCACTCTCTTAAATAAATTGTCCATGATCGACTCGAGCAAAAAGTACGAACTTTATCAAGTGTCTCTAGGGATGGTAACTTGGTAGATTTTTGCAATTCTGTTGGAAGTTGGAACCCAACTCCTCCTAATGAGTACTTTATTCTAGGGAAACTTGTAAATATGTCTCGATTTCTTTTCCTCCATGTACCGAATTTAAATTTTTTATGAAAAATTACTCTTTAAATGTGTGCATGTTTCGCTTGCACACCTAATAACCCCACAAACTGTCTATTCCAACACCACTTCATTTATTGTTAACAAACTGTCTATTCCAATACAGATAAAAACTCTCAACTTTTATTTGCTTCAACCTCAAAATTTCTGACATTTATCGAACGCTGAAAAATGAAATATTTTTTAATATCAATCACTTCGAATCGGTAATTATATTTAAGTATGTTTTATTTCGTTTTCGTTAAATTTTTATACGTTATAATCGATAAAAACAGTCGTAAATTTTTTTACGTCAAGCAGCCGGAACATCCGACTGTTAAAATAGCCGGAACAGTCGGCTGTTTCGGCTGTTAACAGCCGATTGTTTTTAGGTTGTTCCGCCTTTTTTTTTAAATTTCTGTTTCCCAGTTGAGCCGAATGATCATGTATTTTCTTTAAAAAAAATTGTTTCGTTTTGCAGATATGGTTGTAATGTCAATTTGTTTCTTTGGTGACTTCGAATTGGATGAGAAAGATAATGGGTGTAGAGATTGACAAGTGATAAACGTGGTGATATTCCAATTTCCATAATGGAGAGTACAACATATGTGGAAATGTACCATGATTTACA
>CAIGRT010197118.1:0-10515 GCA_903798405.1 Fraxinus platypoda | reverse complement strand
TTTGTCACATCCAAACAGCCCATTAAGTCGACAAAACCCTAGCCCACCTAAACTCCCATATAAAACCTAGCGCCACCAGAAGGTGAGACAGAGAGAGGAGAGGCAAAATGTCGAAGCGAGGTACGGCATCTGATTCACGATTCAATTTCATCTAACTCTTTCGTTCCCTTTTTTTAATCTATTGGTTCGTTGCAATTGGTATTTATGCAGGACGTGGAGGATCAGCGGGTAACAAGTTCAGAATGTCTCTGGGTCTGCCGGTGGCGGCGACGGTGAACTGCGCCGATAACACCGGTGCGAAGAACCTGTATATCATTTCGGTGAAGGGGATCAAGGGGAGGCTCAACAGACTGCCCTCTGCCTGCGTCGGCGATATGGTGATGGCCACAGTGAAGAAAGGAAAGCCAGATCTCCGTAAGAAGGTCATGCCCGCTGTCATCGTGCGCCAACGCAAACCATGGCGCCGAAAGGACGGTGTTTTCATGTACTTCGAGGNTGCGCCGATAACACCGGTGCGAAGAACCTGTATATCATTTCGGTGAAGGGGATCAAGGGGAGGCTCAACAGACTGCCCTCTGCATGCGTCGGCGATATGGTGATGGCCACAGTGAAGAAAGGAAAGCCAGATCTCCGTAAGAAGGTCATGCCCGCTGTCATCGTGCGCCAACGCAAACCATGGCGCCGAAAGGACGGTGTTTTCATGTACTTCGAGGGTATCTATACATATTCACACTTCTCCCTCTCTGAACACACCTGTTCCCCTCAATAACTTTTAACACTTACATTTATATACAAATGAAAGGCTCATAAGATTGTGCACGTGCTGTCCTGTGCAATTGGGGGGTTTTTTTTGTTTCACTCATGATTTTCTTGACGATTTAATGAAAAACATATTCTGATTCATTTGCTGTTGCATTTCATGTCAGTTCTATGTTATGTGATTGGCACTTTTTCCCAATTCTTTTGGCATAAGGTTGCTTCTTCTTTGTAAAAAAGCTATAATAGATGATATTTTTGTGGGGTTGGTTTGTATATTTCAGCATCGCGTGTATTTTTTCTTGCACTCCCAATTCTGCATCATGGTAACAAGTATTTGGGCCCGTTAGGCAAGGCTTGTG
Source organism: Fraxinus platypoda (assembly GCA_903798405.1). Taxonomy (NCBI): domain Eukaryota; kingdom Viridiplantae; phylum Streptophyta; class Magnoliopsida; order Lamiales; family Oleaceae; genus Fraxinus; species Fraxinus platypoda. The sequence continues at coordinate 9,397 of CAIGRT010197118.1, read as the reverse complement.
AGATGGCAAAAGCTGCTTTTGAGATTAAGATTTGGATAATTTTCTGGAAGCTCTTTTCCGGCTAAAAGAGCTTCTAGTTGAAGCTGGCATAAGCTAACTTCCTCAAATTCTCTTCTACAAGAAGCAAAAGCATAAGCATAAGCACTATGTGTCATGCCCTTAGGTTTTGTTTCAATTGCTTGCTTTAAAATTGGAAAACATGTTTAGATCGTCATAGATTGAGAAATAAGCACTATGCCCTTACATTTATTTAGGTAGCATTATGTTGTGTCAGCTTTATATGCCTCTCTCCTTTGCTATCGCTAACATGGTTTTTGTTTGTGGATTCTTTGCAATACATTCATCGTATTTTCTGCGAACGGTTTTAATTTTGTTCATGGGATTTGGTATACTTATTGTTTATCCAGTTTACATCGACACTTGATAAATCATGAACTTGTTTCTAATATCTGCGTTCTGCATCTGCACAGATAATGCGGGTGTCATTGTGAATCCCAAGGGTGAAATGAAAGGTAATGGTCTTTCATTTTACAAATATTGGGTGAAATTCTGTCTTTGTTTCTGCTCATTGACGATCTACTTGATTTTCGCTATAAAATAGTTGTATTCTATTTAAATTCTCTTATTTTTCGTATGGTCTTTGTTCCAAGACGTTAGTGGCCGGGTTAAGGAAAAGAGTGTGCTGATCTTTGGCCTAGGATTGCAAGTGCTGCCAATGCTATTGTCTAGAGAAATAGTTTGGGTTGATCAGTAGTTCTTGATTTTGTTGCCTCTGGAGTCTTTAAAATTTGATGCTTTTGTTTAGAGATATGAAATCTGTTAATTGTTATGGGATTTTTGCAAGAGTTAATCAGTTGCGTGTTCCTTCAAGACACCAATCGTTTGGGCACAATTGGTCGAACTCATTCCTGGACACAATGTGTCGAAGGCATTTCGAATATGAATTAAAATTTGGATGTTTTTACGGATACTTCAAATAATGCCATTAATGCTCTGCAATTCATTGTCTTCTAATGTGTGCTTGTTTGGGGCTATAATAAGGCCCTGTTTGTCTACCATTTTTACAAATATTATTTTCTACAGTAAACAATCTCAACCACATATTCACTCAATAAAATATTCCACACACAAACCAATAAAGTTACTTTAAATTTCAACCACACATTCTCCAAAAAATACTATTCCTTACTCCATTTCTCTACCAATAATGGTAGATGTCCTTGATAAGAACCCATGTTTGTCTACCATTTTTACGAACATTGTTTTCTACAGTAAACAATCTCAACCACATATTCACTCAATAAAATATTCTACACACAAACCAATAAAGTTACTTTAAATTTCAACCACACATTCTCTAAAAAATACTATTTCTTACTCCATTTCTCTACTAATAATGGTAGACAAACAGGCTATAAGGGTGTGTTTGATGGATATTATTGAGAAAATAATGTATTTTAAATATTGATACGATGAGAAATATGTGGTTAAAAATTAAGGAAAAGTTATTGATGTGATGAAAAATATTATTTTATTGAAGAATGTGTGGTTGACAATGAGTTTTAAAATAATGTATTTTGAAAGAATGTGTATCAAACATGGGCTAAATTATGTAAAATTTGATTGATGACTTCATAAAATAAGAGGGTAAAAAGTGAATAATAAGTTGTAGCTTCATAGAATGCAGAAAAAAACTTGTGTTTAACCAATTTAATTGCCTGGCTTCACTATTTGTAAAATTAAAATCCATTTTTTTATCGTTAGTGGATCCTATGTCTAGCTTGTAGTGTGAAGGAAGTCAACAATTATGACAGCTAACAGTCCAATATTTCATTAAAATGTGGACGAAAATTGTCAACAAACATGCGCTAAATTATGAAGTACTTTGCCAAACATGCTCATGGATTGCTAAGTTAAATGTTTGCCACATTTGTAAAGCATGTTCCTTACTTATTTTCATATTTAAATTAAAAACATCCACATATGTTTTGAAACAATCCTAAAATTTAGGAAACATGCTTGGATCAATCCAATCCAAACCAAGACCTACATATATTAGAACAAAATATCCCAATTACTCATAAATAACTCAACACAACACTTGAGGATCATCTTGTTTTCCTGTAGATTTTTAGGTATGATATACGTGGAAATCTTGACATTAATATTAACATTTTACACACATGGATTAAAATCATTAAATGGATAATGGAAAAAGAAAATACAAATCCAGCCGTGGTTACACTAATAAATAAATGAAAAAAAAAAAAACATTGATTATTTCATGAATTAAATTGTATGTCTTACCAAATGTCTAAATAATAAATGAGTAGCAGTTTAGAATACGAAATGTGCGAACTATAGATAAAATTTAAAGAGCTTAAATTATAATTTAATTTTTGACAAATTATAATTAGATTTTAGTTTTTGTCAATAGCAAGAGCTTGTTTGGGAGAGCTTAAAATTCAATTAAAATTAAAAATTTAACTGTTATTGGGTCTCACTCGTCTAATAAAACTCAATCATAATGACTAATTTTTCAATTTTAATCCGATTTTAATACACAGGGAGTACACTCCAAGTGTGACGCGTCACGCGAGTTTCCCGTTGTTTTTCCATTTTCAGACGCGGGAAAATCAGAGGCTTAACTGCGAAGCTACTCTCTCTCTCTCTCTCTGATTCGCAAATTCAGCGGTTGAATTTAGGTTTCAGAATCAGAAAATGGGTTGGTCTTATCCTCACATATCCCTTGAAGATCTAATCAAACTTGTAAAAGCTTTCGTCGACGTGTTGATTCTGGCTTGTGGGTATCAATCAACCGGCCGCCATGCGCACTGGGATACCTATAATATCAAGAAAGCCTTCCAATGGGCTAGCTTTCTTCAGAATGCAAGTACAAAATTTCTATTGTTTTTTGCCCTTATTTCGTCAAATTATAGGTTTTCACTTGGGTGGAGATCGAAAAATCTAGTTGGATTTTAAGTGTAATCATCGTTTATTCCATTAAATTTATATTGAAGAAAAGTGGGACTTGGGAGAGTATTAACTTTTAAATTGGGTGACTGCTGTTGTTTTATTTTTTATTTTTATTTTTTAATTCTCTTCCAGTGATTGTTAGCCTGTGAGAAAGGTACTTTATCAAATTTTAATTTTCGGATAGTTCATAGTTGTTTCTTCATTTTTGCCGATACTGTAATTTGTTTTGCTGTTAATATATGTTAGAAACACTCACTTTAATTTAGCAATAACATAGTTGGTTCATGTATCAAGATAGTGCTTGTCATAATTGTTCTATTAATTAACATGGTTAGGTGTTTAAAGACTTGACATGCTCGATAGATTATGAGGGTTCCATCGAGGAAGTTGATGCAGCTTTATCTGAATTGACATCCAGTCAATATTTCCCTCAGGTGGAGAACATTCCAGTCTGTCCTCATAACTTTTTATACCATTAAAATAGCTAATTGTTGTAAATCAACCCCAACGATTATTTATTTATTTATTTGGAATTTTACGCAGGGTCTTGCACATCTATCTTCCACGACCCTTATTAGAGCAAGCGATCTTATTGTAAAACATCTGATCCACACATTGCCCTTGAGGGAGTCAAATCTCAGAGCTACAATAGCAGCTGCTATTGAGATGGATTTTGGTGAGCTTCACAGGCTAGACAACAATTGCCTTCATGTATATCTTGAAAGATTGATGCAGAATGCATCAACAAAGCCAAAGTTAAGTAGGCCAAATTCTTTACTAGATGACATAACATCTTCATCTCCAGATGCTACTCCAAGTGAAAAACATTGGATGGATGGCGGTTTTAGTAGGTGTGCTATACAAGAATTTGAAAGCAGGCAACATGCAGTGTCGTGCATATCCGTTGTGCAGACAGGTTTAGGAATTCTCTCAAAAGCCATTGGACAAAGCCTGTGCAATGGGCCTGGTAATTTGCCATACGGAGAACAGATACATCACCAGACTTCTCTATTGTAAGTTATGTACTTGCTAGATCTCTATTCCAGTGTGCTGAGCTGGTGTTAGTGATTTATTGGTATTCAAAGCGTACAATTGGCAAGCCAATTTACTCAGCAGGTGGTCATGTGAGTCCAAGTTAAGTGAAAAGAGCTGTTCATTAATAGTTTTTCTGCTCGTAATGTCTATGAAAAGTCTAAATATTTAAGGAAATAAATGTTATCTCAATAACTTTTGATTTAGAGAAAGTCAATTAGTGGAAGCACAATACAATCTAAAGATGTTAGTGATATTTAGGTAATGAATGATATATCTTTTCATTTTTAAGAGTTAGAAAATGAAGTTCGTATCAATATCCTGTTTCACAATGTTCGTTAACTAGTTTATCATCTTCAGTTCATTTATTACTTAATTGAATTTGAATGAATTATCAGACCACCGACTAACAACTCTGTTCAATTGTTATTCCTTCATCTTGTGAAAGCAAAAGGAACATTTTTATTACATGATAACAACATGTAGTTCTGTTTTTTTGTTGCTTATATCTCATGGAGACTGTATATACTCATACTATTTTATTTTATATTATTTTTTTGATGCATCTCCTTGTAGTTTAAAAATGACAAAACTGCCTCCCATTTCGTATTGTGTAATGTCTTGTCGACTATTTTTTTTTTTTTTTTGTTCTATTTTATTTTATATTATTTTTTTGATGCATCTCCTTGTAGTTTAAAAATGACAAAACTGCCTCCCATTTCGTATTGTGTAATGTCTTGTCGACTATTTTTTTTTTTTTTTGGTCTTATTCTTCCTTCACATTTGTACTAATGTATTTTAACTAGATGCAGGCAGGTCATTCTGTGGTTGGTTGAATTACTTGATTCAATTGTAATTGTTTTTTTCTATTGCCCCAAAGTACAGAAGAACCACCAGTGGAATCAGTTGTATGGAATCAATGGAGATCGAGAAATCTATTATACATGCTTGACACTCGAACTATGAGGCTGGTCTCTGGTGCCAGTTTGATTTTTTCTGCTCCTAAAGACCAATGGATCCAAATTCTAGGACGACTCAATGTTTCAGCAGAAACTGATGACGATTTATCGGAAACAATAGTAAGTCCGCTTCTCAAAAGCACTATTAAATGTCAAATTCTCTAAAAAAAAATTATATGCTTTGATGATCACTCCTTTTCTATTACAAACCATTCAGAGACGCGTGTGTGTATGCATATAGGTATCTCATGTACATAGAGGGTGAGTTGGAACAGGCTGTTATGGCTTCATATGTCATTGTAGATTACCTCGTTCATCCCATCATGCATCTGAATGGAACTGTTAACTACTCCAGCACCGAAGTTAGCAGAACATCCTGGTCAATTTTAATAATATGAATAATCTGTAATTTGAAGTTAAGAATTGATAATTTACTACCTAGCCTTTGAAGTTAGCGACACTCTGCTTTCCTTTGGTAGTTATTCCTCATTTAATTTTCGTCTTTATACAGTCATACTGGAATGTATCTCTGTAAATATCTGGTGAGTTATCCGATTCAGTCAAAAGTTTATCTGTTTCTATATTGACGATGTTTGAAATGGACCAGAAAGATGCCTGTCTCTTGCAAGTGGATAGCTGATTGTGTAATCCATTATAATGCCGAATAATTTGTAAATTGTTGACCAAATACTTTGACCATATTATGATGACAGCTTTGTTTCTATATTTACTCAATCATATTTTACAGCTTATTGATGTGACAAATGAATTATTCAATCTATTGACTTCCTATGTATTGTATGTGGTGACATTCTATCTTTGATCCCTTGTTATGGCAGGAACTCTTGTCAATAGGGTGTATTGCTGATAGATGGAGTTCTCTAATTGATCAATTAATGTCAAGTTCTTATGAATCTCTTACCATTTCCAAGCTATATCATAATGTGCACAGCATATCACTCGGAAGATCTCAAGACCTTTGTTCAAATGCAGGCTCGTTGAACTCAAAGGTAATAAATAGGGATTACACTCTCTAAGTGAGGATTGGCCTAATACTCATCGTTGGTACACTCTGTTGCTGCATGACTTTCGAGTTTGGTCCTACATCTATGGATATGTGATACAATAGTTCAACATTTGCACCCTCATCATCTCACTGTCACAAAACAAACAATAGTTTCGTTATTCGAAAATAGCATTATGTAAGAGGTGGAGGGTGGCAGTGTACGAGGCCGAAGTGCATTGTGTAGGGAAGCGTGTGCAGTTTTGATGTTTCAATTATATAAGAAATATAAAAGTTCAACCTAAAATAATGTCTCCCCATCGCCAGATAATTAATCAATTTTACCTCTCACACTCCATAAGATATGAGGTTCCTTGGCTACACAAATAATACTCCTTATCGAAGTCGCATATGGATGCAGTATGAGGCTGGATTAATCTATGTTTGTGTCATGACCTTTGCCGCTTGAGCCGAATATTTACCGTGTTTATTAATGAAAGCTTTGCTGCTGTAACTATAGAATTTATTTATATAAAAATATTAATGTTTACGTTTTTGTGATAGTATTTACACTTCGTGACTTCAGGCCTATGGGTGTCACGAGTAATTAAAATAGACTACTTATATAACAAATTGGAAAATTAACTTAATTGCAATAATTTTTATTTAGGGACCTCAGTGTGTTTACACTCAATGATGATTATTTTGCTTCAAATTTTCAATATTTAGAAGTGGCGTTGTAGACATTACTCATGATGTATGAATATGATAGTTTACTTTGAGAGGATTGATTGCATTTTACATTGTTGGGCTTCTTCCTTCCTTTTCTATTTTGCTCAAGTTATTATTTTCATTGAGATGTCTTAAAATTATTCCAGCTACATTGATTTTCCTTGCAATTATTTTCCTAAATGTGTTCGTTTAAAGCAGGAAAAAAATGTTCTGGACTATTTGGAAGTTTTGCTGAGCAATCAACCCAACCAATTGTGGAAACTGCCCCCTATAGTTGCAGCAGTTGCAATTCCTTCCTGGTACAACTTTTACTTTTTAAAAGTTTTATAATACCTGTGTATTTATTCCGATGACATATGGAGTGTTGATAATTAAAAATCTTAATTCTGTTCCACCGAGAGCAATCAATAAGAAGAAAGAAATAAAGATATACAAGATTTATAGAGATTCGTTTCAATGTGAAACTATGTCATCTTCCACCGTGCAGTAATTCACCATGATTAAAAGAAGTTTACAAGAGAAAATCACACACCTATCTTCTCTAACCTCTCTTTCTCTTTTTATTGATGGTGATTAAAAAACTAATGACGGCTCCCTATTTATTAAACAAATGAGGGCAAAATTGAAATTTACAAGGATTCAAATTCCTTTGACAAAATTTACAAGTACACAAATTTCTAAACCACCCTTAACATGGAGATGGTGTAGCAGCATATATTGCTTCAGTTTCTAGTGAAGATTTCTTTTTGTGTCCATCAACTTGAAAATTGTCCCGTATTGTTTTTCGTAATCAATAATCATTAGTTCCATTTAGCTCACTCTAGTTTAATAACACAAAGGAAGGTGGGGATCATTTGATTGCAGGTCACGGCTCTTCAAATCATATCTAAGTAAACTTGAGAGTCAATTCAGAGAAGATTCTTTGACTACCAGGTTTTTGAATGTCTCGATTCTCTTAAGGTTTCTTACAAAATTTGCTGATCCTTGTAAGAGTGCGTTCTTTTTGTAAAACGTTGCAATTCTTTTTTCTGCACAGATGCTGTAGTTGCACTACTGACGGGAAGGAGCACAGAGAATGTGAGTTCAGTGACATAACTTTCTTCTTCTCTGCCTCCCTTTATGTGTTTTGAACTGATTATTCATGGATCATGCTTCCAGGTGAGGTGGCTGAGAGAATTTGGTGCCTCTATGTCATCCATGTCAGCCGATCCCACAGAACATTCGGTGCCGATTCTGTTTGATCATTATCTAAACTCTTTTTTGTAAGAATTGTGTACCTAATATGCACTTCTTTCGTACAAGATTATCGCAGTTCACTATACAAATTCGGTTCGGTGATTGTGTTAACTCCGAGTATATTCATGCCATGTTATTTTATTTGCGTGCTTTTTTATTCTTACTTGAACGAGAGGGTTCCAAAATAGTTCCAAAATAACAACACAAAAAATTATGTAAAATACTACTAAACTATGTCAAAGACATAAATATTTCACTTTTTATGAAAAATTTGTACAATCATATAGAATCTACGACATACTCCAAACCCACAAGAACACCCTAAACTATTACTGGATGAATCACAAAGGATCCCGCGAGTCTCACCTGAAAATAGTCCATACTATCTCAAACGTTGGATAAATAAAACACCAGGGGAAGACTCTATTCATAAGGATGTCCAACCCACCTTTTAATTTTCCACGTTCTTCGACATCCCGTCCAACCTACCTTATGTCTGTTTTGGAGGGAGTGAGGATGTTGCGGCACTTGCTTGCTTGTTCCCTTTTTACAATTTACGGTACATTATATTGCACAGGAGAGATTGAACAATATAATAGTCAATATTTTAGCTTAATTTTCAATATCAAGAGAATTATTTATACTTGATTACTAGTGAAAATTAAAAATTAGATTTAAGAGAGGAAAAAGGTCAAAAAAAAAAAAATTATTAATGTCCTTAATTTTGCAAAATTTCTTCGATTTACGGTGACGTTTCTTTATATCCAAAATAGTTGAATGCAATAATTATATATTCCTTTCGTCTTTATATCTATTTGTAGTTTTATGAATATAAATAATCTCGATATTTTATTTGTGATTCACGAACATGAAAATAAGATTATCACTTCAAAGTAGATATACACCTCCATATATGACAAGCCTTCGGTTCTTCCTAAAGTATAGTATTGTCGGGAATCTTGCCAATGCCATGCTTTGTGCCCCTCGAAATCAGAGGGATATTGCCTTCCAAGATGCTGTCAATGCTCGATATAAATTGTCCATTTACCCTTTCGGAACCCTCAAGGTTAGTGATGGCAGGGTACTTTATGTTGATGTTGCTGTGTATAATATCAAGGATAAAAAGGCATGGCTATAAAGAATGGCCGCCTTTGTGTCCAATGCAACCCCGCCCTGGCTAAGCTGGATATCCATTTGGGGAGTGGACATTGACATTGACATTGACATTGGAGAATCCTTTCCCCCACTTGTTATTTATGAAGGGGAAGGTCCCTCTTCAAGTCCCATTCAAAATTATTGAAGGTTTTGGTTGAATCCAAATGTACGAGTTTCATGCTCGACAAAGAGAGAAGAGAGAGAGAGAGAGTCTATTTATTGAATCTAATTATTTAAGTATAAAAGTCTATTTCACCGTACTTTTTTAAGTTTTTTGAACTTAGAGCCCGTTTGGTGGTGATTT
>CAIGRT010197096.1:0-16021 GCA_903798405.1 Fraxinus platypoda | reverse complement strand
TTTTTTTTTTGCAGCTCTTTTATTTCAATTATAAGTGTATGGAATTAGTATTTTGGAAGAAAACATGTTTTGATAATAATCACTAGACATTTAGTATAATATGTCATTATCCGAGGCATTATTGATCTTCCAATCTTAACAGAAAGATTAAATGAATTTGAGGACAACAAAAGGGCACTTCCAAACTTTTCAAAGACACATAGATTATGTCCCTTTAATTACACGTCTGATATTATCTTTTAATTCTTGGATTATTATAAAATTTGCACGCGCGAATCATTCGATAAAATTTATATCTTGTCGTTTATAAGGAAGGAGACGTGTCGAAGTTTAGGTGGAGGAAGTATGACGGCCTTACCAATGGTTGAAACTCAATCGGGANAGTTTAGGTGGAGGAAGTATGACGGCCTTACCAATGGTTGAAACTCAATCGGGAATTTAAACGTTTTAATCAACACGAAATTAGATGATTACTAATATAGATATAACACAACATATTGTATTATGTCTGTCATAATCTAGCTTTCAACCTCAATCTTCCGACCAATTTCACGTGGATGGTTTCTTCCCTTTGCATGCGTTTATTTTTTATTTTTTTTGATATCTAGATTTTTTTATCTTGTAACAAAAATTTTCATCAGATCTGCAATATGTAAATTTTTTGAAAATGCTGAGATTTGAATCCCTATTCGATATGATTTTAAATCGCCTCATTTGAAAGTTTAAATTGTCAGAGCAAAAGAAAATAGTTTGAGACTTTTAAGTTCAATGAACAATATCAGGTATATATTGAAAGGAAGAAGCACCAAATAGGGAATTTTAGTGAAATATTAACACTCAAATATCATTAGAATTTGATTTTTGCACCTTTAACGGGAGGTTAAGCAATGATACAGTGGTTAAGAAAAGCATATTAATAGAGTTTAAAGTTGAAATTGGTTCAAAGTTGAGATAATTACTAAGCGTCTGTTTGATACCCATTATTTCGTCAAAATGAGTTTTGTAATAGTGAATTTTTGAAGAATATATAGTTAAAAAGTATGAATAAATTTGGATTTATGTGTAAACTATTTTATTGCGAGAATGTGTGATTTAAATTGAGCTTGAGAGAAAAAAAATTGAAATAATGGGCATCAAACCGGGGCTAAATCTTTAAAGCACTGATATAATTGCCTAAAAGGAAAAATTGCGATTGTAATTATTTTGTCCTCGCAACTTGTTAATGATTGATCTGTTAGAACTTTTTCGGTTTACTGTATACACTTAAATCTACCACTATATCCAAAACAAAAACCGAGCTCGACCAATAGAGGGTGGGAATTATCAATGGAAGATTTCATGACATGAAAACTTGCACTTACGAGGAGTGAAATGGGGACATGTACTTTAAAGTAAGTTATGGTTGGATAAAATTTTAACAGGTAAAAATTGATGAGTTGGGTAGTTGAAAAATTGATAAAAGTTGTAGATTCCCATAAAATGTGTAGTTAAAATTAATTGTTGATTTTGATCTCAACTTTTTAAACTTTCCAAACAAGCACTAAATGAACTTCGTTTATTTTGAGCAAATTATATTATTTTCAATACAAATCCAAACCAAATGTAATTACTTGTGATGGAAACTAATTATTGAATTAGGAATGGCAAAAATACCCGTTAAACTCGATACTTGCGGTCCATGCCCAGTCTCGAACGGTTTGAAAACTTTTCGCCTAATCGGGTATACAAAATAGGAGAGGGGCATGGCGGGGAGGGGTTGTTGTCTCGGGAACATGGATGATGCGGAAAATATGGTCTCTGTTCCATTATCCACCTCGCTTGAAGTTCATTTCAAGATATAACTTTTTGATCATACAAAAATAAAAAAATAAAAAATTAAAGATTTTTAATGAAAGATATGGAAAAAAATAAAAGAAAAATAAAACATATACAAAAATAAAACATGATAGTAAACGGTGCACCTCCCCGCCTTAACAGGGCATGGGAGCAGGACAAGGGGATAAAAATACCTATTGAATATTTTGATATCAAATAACTTCGGGATGATAATAAATAATCGGGAACAGATACTAGATTCAATTAATTTAGTTGAAAACTTAAAATGAACGTACTTAACTGCTATTGGGTTGAAAATCACACTTGGTTGTCCCAGTTACAAAGAGGACCAAAACCACTCAACGGGCTCTACCCATTACTTGACCAATTATTATTACATATATATAGGTGTGTATCATTTGTGTTTTGACACGACACACGGCACTTCCATGGCTATTCTTAAGACATGTCAACTGCGCCTCTTTCTCTTTGGTTTTGTATCTCGCCTTGTCTCTTTCACCTTTTGTGGTTGCCTCCTTTGCTGCTCCTCCTGCCGACTCTTCTCCGGCATTTGGGCACATGTTTTGTACCTCTGTCCGTGCATTTTACCCTATGTTTCGCCCCCTGTTTCGTTACCTCTATGGGCAACTTCGATAGGGTTTTGGGTATCCTTTGTGGTCCATTTTGAGTGGTAATCTTGGTCCAATTTGTGTGGTGTTGCTGTGTGGTTTTCGGCTCTTTATCTGAGCATAGATCCATCCACTTTTGGTTCCAATCGTTTTGAGCTTTGATAAGGAAGTTTGATTCTTGATTTACTTTGATTATTTCCATTATCTATTGCATACTTAACTTACTTTGTGTTTGTTAATTGATTGAAATATATTTTTATCCCTACAAACTAGTATCAGAGCCTCGTTTTAGGCTCTTGTTGTGGCTAATTTTTTCGATCCCTGTGCTGGAATTAATATGCGATAAATTGAATATGTGTTCGTTGTGCAATTGAAGCGTGGGTCAGCTGATTTTGCAATAAAGACTTGAATCCTTAATTAATTTTATCATCTTTCATAGTTACGAACCACAGATAGGTCCGCTCTGATAAATTGGCTAAAACTCTTTAAATTTTTACAATTACAGGTCATCATGTGGGGTGACCAACAGGATTGCTGTCTTACCAAATGCTATTATATTAGGACTATTTGTCTAAATAGTGATATTATCATTTTTGTGGCTTCAATGATTGTTGTGTAATTCCGTATTATTGTTGAGCTATTTGTGATTGAAATTGCTACATTTGACCTTATTCGCTCGACAATTCCCTTGAGACCGAGATCGTGAATCTCACGAAAATCCTGAGAATTTAGACCGAAGTATATCTATGACCTCTAGGGCTTTCTTTGTGTGATTGCCTCTGTGAATGTTGTTTTATGTGATACGCGTCTTATCTGTTAAGATTTCCGCGCACCATTTTGACTTGAGCGTCTTTAATGATAAATGTGATTTTTTTTTATTTGGCAATAAAAGATTAAATGGATTTTAGTAAAACAAAATGCTTTAAAAGCAATTGATAATACTAGTTCTACAATTGTGACTGAAGATCACAAAAATGAGTTTGACGAACTTGTTTATACCTCTATTATCTTACATTTATCTTATTTTGTTTTGTGAAAAGTTGGTATATATGATTCTAGCGAAAAACTTTGAAAAGAGCTTGAAGAGCTTTATTTGACTTAATCCATTCCAAACAACCTTTTCTTACTTGAAAGTTTTTGCAGTTTCAAAATTGATCCCTCAAAATAATTAGATGACTATCTTGACGTATTTAATAAATTGGTTCAAGATATTACAAATTGTAGTGAAAATTTTTCTAATGAATATAAAGCTATTATTCTCTTGAATGCGATAACTATAAGGAAGTCAAGAATTCAATCAAATATGGGAGGGATACCTTAAATCCAATATAGTCATTGATTCCTTAAGGAGTATGGAGAGGGAGATGAAAGTAGAGAGAAACGAGAGAAAAGAAGGAAATATTCACTAAATGAGGAATATATCTCATTTTAGAGATGGAGAGGGGCAAACAATGGAGGGAAGAAAAAAAGGGAGAGGTATATCTAAGTCACATGAAAAGGTAAAAGGGAGGAAATGTTATAGTTGTGAAAACTATGACATTTCATAAATGAATGCGAAAAAGAGAAAAACAAGTTGAGAGATCAGAAAAGTGGTGAATCCAGTGAGATAAACGTTGTTGTCTCAAGAGATGAACTTGGGGAGGTTTACATGTTCTTAGATACTGAACCAATTGAAATTAACTTATCTATGAACTCACATATGCATAAGTGGATTCTTGATTTCGGTGTTTCTTTTCATGTTACATAAAATAAATTGTGGGTTGATCATTTGCATGAGTTTGATCACGAACATGTAGTTGTATGGGATGGAGTCGCATTTAAGATCACTAGGGTGGGTAATGTGACTGTCATATTTAACAGTAGTTTTGTGCATATATTATAAGAAATTAAGTAAATTCCACATATGGGTAGGAATCTAGTTTTTGTAGGGAGTTGGAGCGCACATGTTTAATTGGTGCACTTGGTAATGGAATGTTAAAAAAGTTTAGGGAAGCACTTAGAGCCTTTAAGGCTTCTAGGAATAATGGCATTACATCAAGCATGTTGAGGTATGAGTGGTTTAAATCTCACTGTCACTGACACTGATCACACACAGAAATGGCACAATAGGTTAGCTCACGTTAGTGTTAGAGGACTTAAGAGTTCCTTAACAATAAGGGTGTGTTTGGTAAGAATCAGGTGTCTGACATGTCATTTTGCGATCATTGTAAGCTTAGTAAATATTGTAGGATGTCATTTGTATATAACACAAACAAAACATTTAGAGTGTTAGAATATATTCACACTGATCTATAGGGTCGGGGGAGCAATCTCACTTTTGGTGATAATGATTTCTCGAAATGTGTGTAGGAATATTTCCTGAAAGATAAATCAGAAACTTATGTTAATTTTAAAAATTTAAAAGTCAAGGTGGAGAACTAAACAGGTAAAAAGGTGAAATATTTGCGTACCGATGATGGTCTCGAATTTTGGAATGCTGAATTTAACAATTTGTTGAATGAATCTAGCATCACTAAACATAGGATTGTGCCTTACACTCCCTAGTAAAATGCGATTGCTGAAAGGATGAATCGTACCTTGATAAAGTTAGATGTATAATGTTAAGTTCTAGAGTGCCTAAATCTTTTTGGGATGAAGCTGTTATGACTGCATGCTATCTGACTAATATAATTCCTTCCATTGCCTTGAATGGTGATACTCCGTACGAGATTTGGTAAGGTAAATGTACTGATTATTCTATGCTTAGGGCTTTTGGTTGTACTATTTTTTCTCATCAAAGTGTGGAAAAACTAGAATCTAGAGCTAAGAGTGCATCTTCTTAGGTTACCCTAAGGGTGTTAAGGGATATAGGTTGTAGGGTAGAAGTCAGAAGGGTGTGAAAATAATCATAAGTCGAGATGTGACTTTTAATGAGTCTGAGATGTCTTGCATGGAGAGTGGAAAACAGTAGGAGACTGTTGGGGAAGAGTCTCCAATCGACGTGGAGTGAGTGAGTGAGTGAGTGTCCACATCTCTACTACCTGAGTGAGATGGAAAGTAATACTCAACAAAATATAGAGTTAGAAGGTGATCAAGAAATTGTTGAGGACAATCCTATGAACTAAAACCCTCTAGCTGATTATCAATTAGCTAGAGATAGAGAAAGGAAATAAGATAAGAAACCCCATATGATGTCTGACAATATCATAGCATGTACTAGTTATCAAGAACTAGTCGATAAGAAACTAAATACCTATGAGGAGGCTATGAGGAGTTTAAAAAGTGAGGAATGGCAAAGTACCATGAGAGAAGAGATGAGTTCTCATATTAAGAATCAATTTTGGGATTTAGTTCCTAAATTTGAAGATAAATCCATAGTGGGCTGCAAGTGGATCTATAGGATAAAGAGAGAACTAATGAGAGTGAGGCTATGAGATATAAGGATATGTTAGTAGCCAAGGGTTACATATAGAAAGAACTGGTAGATTATAATGAGATCTTTTCGCTAGTTGTTAAGTACACCACTATTAGGATTATACTTGTTTTTGTTGGTTAATATGATTGGGAACTTGAACAACTTGATATCAAAATTGCATTTTTGTATGGTGATCTCGATGAAAATATTTTTATGAATCCACCTAAAGGTTTTGCAAGTAAGTCTAAACCTGATCATGAGTATTTCTTAAAGAAATATCTTTATGGGCTAAAACAATCTTCACGGCAGTGGCATAAAAAGTTTGATCGATATGTATTATCTATTGGTTTCAAGAGAAGTTAGTTTAATTATTGCTTGTATTACCAGCTCCTCGGCACTAATGAAGAGTGTGTGTATTTGTTACTTCAAGTGGACGACATGTTGTTAATTCGACCTAACATGACTGTGATAAACAAGATTAAAATTGAGTTAAGTAAAGAATTTGACATGAAAGACCTAGGACATGCTAAGAGAACACTTGGAATGGAGATTAACAAAGATAGGTTTCATTCTTGCTTATTTGTGCATCAAATTCCTTATATGCTTAAATTTTTGAAAAAAAATTGGCATGCTTAATTGCAAACCTACTTCTGTGCCTTTTGGAAATTATTTTATATTGCTTAAAGACCAATCATCAACAAATGAAGAAGAAAATGATTTTATTAGTGGAGTGCCTTACTCTAATGTTATTGGTTCTGGTATATACCTCATGGTTTGTACTAGACCTAATTGGGCTTTCACTATGAATGTGTTAAATAGGTACATGTCTAATTCTAGTCCCAAATATTGGAAAGCCTTTAAGTGGTTGTTTAGGTACTTAAAGAGTATTTTTGATGTAGGGGTTAGTTTATAAATATGTTGTGGATGGTGTGAAACTGGTCCACGGATGCTAACTATAGCGGTGATAAATATAATATGAAGTCTACTTCTTCTTATATGTTTACTTTGTGTAACTCTTGGGTGAGTCGGAAATCTCAACTCCAACATATTATTGCTTTATCTACTATTGAATCTAAGTATAATGCTACAACCAAAGCTATAAAAGAAGTTTTGTGCTTTAGAGGTTTGCTTAATGAACTAAGTGCTTTAAGTGATAATGTGATAGTATACTTTGATAGTCAATGTGCCATCCATTTGCGTAAGAACCTTGTGTTTCTTGAACACACTAAACATATAATTGCATTTTATTTGAGATGTAGTGTCTCAAGATTTGATTACACTTGAGAAAGTGCATTATGACTATAACTCTACTGACATAGGCACTAAAGTGCTCCCATTGGTAAAGTTTAGAGTTGTATTACACGTCTACATATCGGTAAATGTATAATTTTGTTTGAAATCAAATTGTGCAACTTCTAAACTTATTTTTCTTTTTATAGGTATATTTGGCATCAAGGTGGAGGTTCTTGGGTATTTTGATATCAAATAAACCTTGGGATGATAATGAATAATCATGATGGATACTAGATTCAATTAGTTTCATTTGAAATATATAATTGAATGCACTTAAGTGCTATTGAGTAAAAAATTACACTTGGTACCCAAGTTACAAAGAAAGACCAAGACCACTCAACGGGCTCGACTCATTACTTGACCTATTATTATTACACATATATAAGTGTATGTCCTTTGTGTTTTAACATTACACATGGTACTTCCTTGGCTATTCTTGAGACCTCTTGACTACGTCTCTTTCGCTTTGATTTTATACCTTCCGATTGCCTCGTCTCTTTCACCTTTGTGGTTGCCTTCTTTGTTATTCCTCCCGCCTACTCTTCTCCAGCATCTGGGAACCGATTTTGTACCTTTGTCCATCCGTTTTACCCCGTGTTTACTTTTCCATTTCACCCTATTTTGTCACCTTCATGCCGCTTCGACCAGGTTCTGGGTATCCTTTGTAGTCCATTTTGAGTGGGTAATCTTGGTTCAATTTGTGTGGTGTTACTATGTGGTTTTCGACTCTTGATCTAAGCCTCGATACATCTACTTTTGATGCCAATCATTTGGAGCTTTGATAGGGAAGTCTGATTCTTATTTACTTTGATTATTTCCATTATCTATTGCATAGTTAACTTATTTTGTGTTTGTTAATTGATTGATAGGTGTTTTTCTCACTACAATATTTGATAGGATAAGGGACAAGAATGATTGCGCCGACCTACCCCGTGGCCATCCTTGCGAGGAATAAGAAGTTATCAAATTTCAATGATAAATTTTGAGAAATAATAGATATCAATTTTATTTCCACTTCAAAGACACGATCACAATAGATTATACAGTAGTACAAGGAAAATTCTAGAGAAAGAAAATATGGAAAGTACACTTTAAAAGGGGAAAAAAAAAGTACAAACACAAATATATACGTAACTAACTAATATATAATATTAAATGCTCAATTATGCTCATGAAAGGTGTCGACTATATGATGCAGAAAAGGGCTAAATATATGTAGCTCAATATATGTCAACATCTCCCTTCAACTCATGATGGTTCAAGAGTCAAAATCTGGAGTTCGGAAGCCAAAAATTCGAATCGATTGGTTGAATGTGACTTTGTAAGAGGGAGTGGAGAGATGGAACCAAGATGAACATGGTGCCAAACAAAATGAAAATCTATTTTTCAATTTTTCTACCATCTCATGAAAGACAATATTGTGTGCAATCTAAATTGCACTCTTATTGGCGTAGAGTAAAGTTTGCAAACTAGTTTCAATATCAATATCACCAAGTAATCATTGCAGCCAAATAATCTCAATTATAGTGTGAGATAGTGCTCTCTACTATGCTTCAAAGCTTGAACGAGTAACCAATTTAATGAAGGTTGAGAATTTTTTCAATGCAAACATCATCTTGTAATCATTGTTTACAAATCATCTTAATTGTAGTGTCAGCTAGTTCTCTATACTCCGCTGCAACACTTCAATGAGTCATTATTGCTCGCCTTTTAGTTTTCTAAGAAATCAATGAGTCATCTAAGAAAATGCAGAACCCTGTGATGGATCAACGATCATTACTATCACCTCCCAAGTCTGAAAAAGATAGGTTTGTATATTGGGTTTTGAATCATATGGGAATAGTCATCCTTGATTCATCGTACCACGTACATATGGAAGAATTCCATAAATTGCAGTATAGTGAATAGATCGATGTTCAAACATAAACTGATTGACAACATGACTAATGTGAGACTGAGTGATAGTCAAATAAATGAGACTTCCAACAAGCTAACTATTTTGAGCGGGATCTAAGAAAGGTGTTCCATTTGTGGCACAAAGCTTGGAGTTGAGCTTAAGTGGAGTATCAATTGTCTTACTAACGGTCGTTCACCGTCATTTCACCACGAAAGATCATATCAAATGCATATTTAATTTTGAGATGAAATATAGTTGTAAGAAATACCCTTACCTCAAACCCAATGAAATAACATAATGGTCCAGAATTTTTCATCTCGAAGCACTTGTATAGATGAACTTCGATATCTCTAATCCTAATAGTATCAATTCATGTAACCACCATATCATTGTGGGTGTTTCATTAACTTCATTTTTAGGAGCTTGTTAGAAAATTAACAATAGCTCTGATACCACTTGTTAGAAAACGAGCAATTTGTTATGAATATTAAAGACAAGATAATATGGCAATATGAAAATAATCCAAACACAAGATTTATGTGGAAACCCAATTGGGAAAAGCCACACTATATCAAAAGTAAGGAATTGCAATATGTTATGTGGGATCTCACAAGACTCTCCCTTGATATCTATATCTACGAGTCTCTCTCTATTAACTTTGATCCCTCCCTGGATCACTCTCTAGATCGATCAAATAAATATGTGTAATACACCACATATATAATAGAAGAATCCCTGATATACAAGGAGAATTAATACAAATAAGAGTCTAACGTAAGGTGAACTCCTATTACAATAGATAAAACTAATAACATAGTATTTGAGTTGAAATAGAAGTCCAAAAACTGCCAAATACTTCTTTGACTTTTTCAAGGCATACTACCCATTCCCAAAAGAATTTAGGTCACAACCGAACTCTAAAAAACCTTAACTTTACTTTGTCGAGAAATTTCCAAAATGTGTGAAAAACTAGAGAATAGTATTAACATATTTTCGATATGTCCAACTACCTTGCACTGTAGTCCAGCAACTCAATGAACGAAAAGAAATTAAAAACCTCCATAATTATGGCATTAAATAAAATTAAATTGAATTACGTACCTAAATCAGAAGTCGCTACCCGAACGTGGAGATCTTGGGCACCCTCTGCCATTGCATATAGTCTCATATCAACAAGGTCGGTCATACAAAGTACACATCCCAAGCAATTAATAATATGAGCTGGCCTTCTTATAAATTAGTTTGCAATGTATCGAGTTATTTGAGCTAAGAAGGCACTTTGGCCATTTGAATCAATAGACACATTCCGAACGCAAATATTCATGTACTACTTCGTTGGTTCCCAATGCACCTATTGGAGTTCGGGTGTGACCCGAACTCTATTAGGAGTTCATAGTATGCTTTGAAGAACTCTTGAAGAAGTCAAAGATGGATAAGGAAACATCGCGTGTTCATCGTTCACTGGTTACCTTCGGACCGCCCGTGCAGTTTTTGTAGTGAGTAGTCCGCTCGCTAACTGCTAGAAGATCACTCGAGCGATCGTCTTATATGGGAAATCCCTTTTCACAATTCTGGCAGTTTTTTGTTTTCGAAATAGCCTTAAACACTCCATTATTTGCTAGGCCTATTATATATTAAGACTCCACCATATGTTAGGCTCTTCTTTGTGCTATATATATTAGGAGTAATTACTTCTATAGAAATCATCCAATAATCTTTTGTAATTATTCTTTATTATAGGGAATTTATCCTCCTTTACCCACGGTTTTTTTTCAAGTTGAGTTTCCACGTAAATCTTGTATTATCGTTCTTATATTTTCATATGGCCGATTCTCGTTTATTCCTAAAAAACTGGTATCAGAGCGAGGTTTATTTTCTATAATAGCATCTATAAATTTGATATTCCATTTTTGGATCAAAACACTTGACTTTTTTTTTACGACAGATAAAGATGAGGATTGTCTTCGTACAAATAGACTTGGATGATGTATTGCTAGGGTTTAATAGTGTGTCTTCAACTTGGACACATGAGGAAAAACAAAGTAAGGATCGGAAAGCGTTATCTCAAATTCATCTTCATCTATCAAATCAAAATCTTTGGGACATTTTAAAGGAAAAAATTGCCACTGCGTTATTGTTAAAATTGGAGTAGTTATGCATAACAAAAATTCTAACCAGTAAATTGCATTTGAAGCAGCGAATGTATTTTCATTACATGATAGAAGGCGCGTCTATAGAAGATTACATAATTGTCTTTAAAGAAATTGTCGCTGATCTAGAGACCTTGGAAGTCAAGTATGATGAAGAAGATTTAAGGTTTATTTTGTTGTATTTGCTGCCTTCTTCATATATGTCTTTCACATACACTATTTGTACCGTCTAATATTCTCACCATCGATAAAGTATATGATGCTATGTTTTCAAAGGAGAAGATGAAGCAGCATGTTGTTAGATCTGAGGCTCACGCAAAGGACCTTACTGTTCATGGTGGTTAAAAATCTGTAATTATTGCAAGAAAAATAGGCACATCAAATCTGATTGCTATAAGTTATAGAATAAAAATAAATTATCTGTTCAAATCAGAAGGGAAAACAACCAGTAGATTCAGGAGAAGCTAACATTGCTGAAGATTGTCATAGTGATGGAGAACTTCTACTTATTTCTAAAGGCGACTCCAAACCTTGCGATGATTGGATTTTTGATACAACTTACAGGTTTTATATGTGTTCCAATAGGAATTGGTTTTCAACATATAAAATAGTTTCCAAAGGTGCTATGATAATGTGAAATGATACACATTGTAAGATAGCTGGTATTGGAATTTTCAAAATTAGGACGTATGATAAGACTGTCAGGATACATCCTTGTGAAGTGAGACATGTTTCAAATTTGAAGAGAAATCTTATCTCTTTGGATACTCTTGATTTAAAAGAGTACAAGTTCACTGGTGAATGTGGAGTCATAAAAGTTAGAAAAGGTGCCTATTTTGTATTGAAGGAGTGACAGAGAAGGTCTGCCCACTTATATGTCTTGTATGGTTTCATAGAATCTATTGATACAAATTAGCAGAAATTAAACACACGAGTGGAGTTTGAGTTTGGTTTAGGGTCTATACTAAAGTCTACATATCAGTTAGTTCAGAAATTAAGGGTAGTATCGCTTTGCCACTACCACCAACTGCATCACAGTATTCTATTATTAAAGACAGGTCCATAAGAGATATTAGATCTCCACAGAGGTAGGGTGAGGCAATTTGGTTGCTTATGCTGTGAATGTGGTTGAAAGTATTGATTTCAGTGAAGAACTTTCTACAGAGCCAGACAATTGTTTTAATTCTGATTTTGTTGAAAATCTTGATAAGAGAAGATCCCTTACATGGTATATTTTTACGCTTGATGGTAGTGCTATTAGTTGGAAAGCTGTTTAGTGGTATAAAATGTTCGACTCGTTTATGATTACTAATAACTTCAAAAGAAGCAATTATGATAGTTTCGTTTACGTTAAGAAGTTTGGTGATGGGCTATTTGTATATTTACTCTTATTTGTTGATAGCAGCCAATGCTAAGGAAGAGATAAGAAAGGTGAAAGTCCAGTTCAGTGAAGAATTTTATATTGTTCTAAGTTGGTGCCCAAGATAATCATGCTGATATGATGATCAACTCACTCCCTGTAGTCAAGTTTTAGCATTGCTTGAACGTTGTTGATATTTGTTGTTAAGTTTGTTCCTATGGGCTTTTGTGGAAGAGGTAGAGTTTTTTTTGTTGAAAAGTGAAGTTTTATTCTTTGCATTGAAATTCGTGTCAAGGTAGAGATTTGTTAGAGTTCGAGTATGACCCAAATTCTAATGGAAATTGGTAGCATACATTGAAAAGTCAAAGACGGATAAGGAGAAGAAATGGCTTGTTCACCGCTTGTCCGCCACCATCGAACCGCTCAAGCGGTTTTTGCAGTGAACAGACCGCTCACTAACCAATAGGTGATCGTTCGAACAATCGTCTTATATAAGAAATCCCTTATCACGAATTTGACAGTTTTTTCTTTCCTAAACAAACTCAAACACTTCATTATTTGTTAGGCATGTTATATTTGAACTCCATATGTTAGGCTCTTCTTTGTACTATATATATTGGAAGTAAAATTTCTCCTCCCATGTACGTGTTTTTTTCCCAAGTTGGGTTTTTACCTAAATCTTGTGTTCTTATATTTTCATATTGTCAATTCTTGCTTATTCCCAACAACACCAAGATATTTGACATGGTAATTAGGTATCACTCATCAACATATCAAAGACACTAGAATTTATAAATAGCAATTATGAATCTTTAGTGGATTAAGCTAAATCATAAAGAACTCAATGCAGAGTTTTATTCTTTATAGTACAATCATGCATATCATTAAACATTTATACAAAATGATCATGTCCAACATATTTTCGGATATACCAAAATATACTAGCGTCACTACTTCTGAGAATCCACCGCTACAGTTAAGACAAATTGGAAATCTCAATTGATAGATTAACAAATGTTACAATCTTAAAATAATATATTGTCGGCTTCTTATTCCATGGTTATAGACAATTAATTTCACATTTAATGTAACAAATAGTGTCTTCTATACTAAACATCATATTTTGTATTTCACTCATCAATCAGAAAGCACTTAATAGAAATGCTCAAGATGTGATGAAACTCCCTTTATAGAAATAAATAAAATCCTATTTTTAATTTCATAAAATTTGAAATGTTTATCTTATCATGATAATATCCTTATACTTTTGGACATATATCCCAACAATGTGGCTATTGAAAAATTGGGACCACATCTTTTATTACCTTAAAACTTGTAGTATTATTCTTCCTCCCTGCATGAACCCAGATCATCAATCTTCTGCTAGAAATGCACAAATATTCTACCAACCCTAGTTTGGATTACTTCCAACTTAATGTGGGGTTATTTCAAGATTATTTTCAGTAATTTGAGTACGAAACTATATGCATGAACATATGTCCTAGTCATGAGCATGGTGGGAATGGACCTCTCTAGAACGCGAACTAGGCAAGGGTACAGCCTCAATATTATGTTGGTAAAGACAACCTGAGTTTTGGATCGAATCATTTTTCATCACTTTATTCATTTATCATTTGATCTATTAAAACATCAGTGGTGATCCATTAATTTGTTAGCAACTACTTCACTCAGTATTGATTTTGATATACCATCTCTATTGTAACATTTCGACTAAGATCGATATGCTTATCTGTAAATAACATAATTTAACATAAATTTTTATGCAAAGGAGAAATGTAGAATATTATCCTGAGAAACTCAAACAAGTACAGTTGTGCTTTTCCTTAAACTAGTCAACATAGAATTTCAGCTGTAATTTCATCTTACCTTCCATTTGATACCCATTCCCTCCTTCTCCCCTAAAAATGCATTTTCATATCACATCACATGGGTTCGCTACAGTGTTTTTTTGTTTTTTTTGGTCAAATGAATTTGGGAAAAATGACATATATGCCCTCCTCTCATGTAATTCAAATTGTTGTCAAAGTTAAAATGAAACACGTGAAACTTGAAGTCTTTTTCATTTGGGCAACTACAAATACGTGTACAATTGGAATTTTATTCATATTAACACATACCATGTTTTATCCAAATAAATTCAAGGTTCAATCTTTCAAAACTAATTTTAGATCACACATTTTTACATATAATAATTTTTTCCATTTGTTTGAAATTTTTTCCTTTTTTTAACCGCATATTTCGACCTCATAACTACGTAACATACATTCTTCTCTCAATATTGTGCATCGAACACCCCCATATCAATATATTTGTCTATATTCGTATTACACTAACCATGTGGAAAACGTCTCACATCCTAAAAAAATTATAGCATCATTGTTGTTGTGACATATAATCTCGAAGTCTGTTCCATTCACTGCGCTGCATTTCATGCGCATTCATTTCAATACGCATTTCATCTTCTGTGTTATGTAGCTCCACCTCGGATGCACAGTCGTCCGTCTCAACTCTCTTAAAAGCCTCGTCACCAAATCTAGTTCGATGTAAGAATTATGAATACCCATCGTTGCGACGACAACAACAACTTGAGTTTTGAATGAATAGCTAGACATACGGTCAAGAAATTTCCATTTTTGCTTCCACACACCAAAGGCACGTTCAATCATGTTTCTGCACGAAGAGTGTATGTAGTTAAATCACTTATGAGCATTCCGAAAATGTCGACGACGACCCGTTCCATCATCACAGAACTCTTGAAAATTGTATAATATATCTGATCCTTTGTATGGAGCCATATATCTCTGTCGATGAGCAAAATCGGAGTCAACCAAATAATACTTCCCCTGGCACTGAATGCTAATTAGCATACATAGACGTAAATAATGAATTGCATTTTTAAATGTGAAATTCTAATTAATATTAATTAATGAATGTGAATATTAATTAATTGAGAATTAAATATAGGGAATACATGCATGAACAATGATTTTGTAGTATTTATTACAGTTTGTAAATTAAATATATATTGAAAAACGTAAAGTAATGTATTTTTTAAACAATTAAGATACATGCATAGAAAAAATTCACAGAATTTTTACAGAACAACACTGGCAATTTTTCATTAGTTTTGGACCCAATAATGGCAGAAAATGCACCATACAGATACTACCAACACAACACCGTATGATTTTTGTGAATAATTCTTTTTCAAATAATTGAATTGTAGTAGAGTTATAATCGTCCAAAAATAATTCTCACTTGATATAATATTTAATATATTATAGATAAGAGTTCTCGAGTTTATCACTTTATCAGTAATTCAGCTTAACTTTCAAATATCTATGCACATCTAAAATTCTTTAACCTCTATTATTCTCAATATTATTTGCTCAAGTGTATTTTTCTTTTCATTTTAAATTCAAGGCACTGTGGTTATAGGTGTTAGGAAATTTTACGCCAATT
>CAIGRT010197094.1:0-15385 GCA_903798405.1 Fraxinus platypoda | reverse complement strand
GCCCGGACCACCCGGATATCAGTAAGGAACTGCTGCTTTCGTTCATTCCAGCTTCTGGTGAGTAGGGTAGCAGACTCTCTAAAAGGAGATGGCAGTGCTGCAGTGGACTCCCTAGAAGGAGATGGAGCCCTGAGGAAGTCCAATAAAATCTCAGGTCGACGAAGCTGTCGACGTTGGCCTCTGTAAGTTCGGGCACCTTTCTTGTGGCCTTGACGAACTAATCACAGTAGTAAGGGGAACAGAAGAAGGAGCTGGTGGCGTTGGAACATGTTGTATAGGAGATGGGGCCATAGGGATGGACTTCGACAGCGGTTCCTTAGAACGACATCGCTTTAGAGGCTGTTCAGGTTCGAACTTGGGATCAACCTCCTCAGGTCGGTTCGTGACCTTGGTCGAAATTTCTTTCCTTCTGCCCTTAGCTGCCGCTGCTGCCTTTGCCGCTTTGTATCCTAACATTTCTTGGTCTTGATCTGAAATAGGAATGAATGCAGGTAAATTCAATAGTCATGGAAAGTGTTAACCAAAATACTTGGGAAAACACTTACTGGAAAAAGAAGGGATGGAAGTAGGAGCCCTAGTTTATGATGAGGTCGACGGGAGAGTTTGGAATAACCCTGCTTGGAAAAGATTAGAGTTTGAGATGATGGATTTGCAAGATCTTTGCTTTTTTGGAAAAGACCTAATCCCGTCAGGTCATTCTTGCACTACTTTGGTCGAAATGGTTTTCTTGTAATTTGCAAGAGGATCGAAATCAATTAAAAATATGTCTTCTAGACAAGCGCAAGAGTACACAAAATGATGTTTGCTTACACAGTAGGTGATAGAGTGTAGGAATGATGTCCTCCCTATTCACCTCGGGGGGATGAAACTGTCACTCCCCTAATACATAAAAAAATTCCTCTTTCCATTTCTTTATAGAGGAGGGAGTATCTAGTACTAATCGAGCTCCCGTTATAGGCCTAACACTGGCATACCACCATCCAGAATCCTTCCCATCCTCCTTGATGGTAAAAAGAGAGTTAAATTGGGATACATTCAATTCGGGATAGCCTAGTTTATTCCACCAAATTAGAGTGGCAACTAAAGTCCTCCAACCGTTAGGGCAAAGTTGGGTTGGGCCTATTCCCTATGAAGAGAGAAATTGACGGATTATTTTGGGAAAATGGACTCTTAAACCAGCATTAAAGATGGCAAAATTCAAGGCTACACATCCAACTGGCGGGGTGTTAGCTCGATCAGAGGAGGTCGGAATTATTAATTCTACTGATGTTGGAATATTATATTTAGCCCTCAAGCTTGCTAGCATATCCCCAGTCACAACAGACCTATAGGAATTTGCCACCTACTCTTGAGAATTTTCCTCACCACCCTCATGGGACCCTCCCTCCTCCCTCCTAGAGTTATCAACATCCTCATGACGTTCCATATTCCTAAAATCACCTAAGTTTTCCCGATAAACCGAAGAGATAGGGATCAGAATTAATATCTCTTGGCAGTCTTAGCTTGAAGAAGGTGTGGACAAAGAAGGTATTGATTCTTCCTGTTGATTACCCCAAGAATATACTCTAGACTCGTCTGAACTCATAAAAAGTAACCGAGGTAAAATGCAGTAAAAAAATAGAGGTATTTTCTGTTAAAAGAACTACCTGAGACTGGACGAACTTACTTAGAAAGTTAACAAAAACTTGACCAAAAACAGAAAGAAAATTTTTACTTTCAAGAGAAAATGTGAGAGCAGATATGTAAAATGAAGGGAGATGCCCTATTAAAAAGAGGGAATATCAAAATGGTCAAATCTGAGCCATTGATCTTAGAAACGGTGGGAAAATAAATGGTTGGATTCAGTTGTTTCAAAGTGATGTCGTTTTGCTGAAGCTTCAATGAGAAGCTATCAAAGGTGCTTGACAGCTCATATGGCAAATCGATATGTGACACCAGTTCAAAGTTATTTATTGCTGTAATGATTATGAAAATGGGAAAATGAGCCCATTATATTCAAGGCCAATCCATCACCAAGGCGAGCACCGACCTGGGGGTAACTGTTGACATTCGAAGTCGTAAAATACCATTTGTTGTATACGTTAAGCTTGTGCTAATGCGAGCTCGAATATTTGACGTCAGCTCGTATTAAGTAATTTTTGAGGTCAGAATAAAGATAATGATTAAAGATTTCTTACACGTTGTACAAACAGTGAATCGACAAGTAACATCTGGAAGGCCTTACGTCAGCGCCCGCTAATTCTACCAATTATGCGACTTAGCTCATTTCCCTAAGCAGTTCATTAATTGTTGGGGACTATATGTAAGGTTAATTCATGATGACCTATTGAGGTTAGAAGAGAGATAATGATTGAGGATTTCTTACACATTGTACCAACAGTGACTCGACAAGTAACATCTGGAAGGCCTTACGTCAGCGCCCGCTAATTCTACCAATTATGCGACTTAGCTCATTTCCCTAAGCAGTTCATTAATTGTTGGGGACTATATGTAAGGTTAATTCATGATGACCAGACAAGCCGAGCTGACTAATCAATCCAAACATGTCAATGATGTACTTACTCAGCTCAGCACTGTAGTTAATAAGACAAGGAAATGAAGAATGCATGCTAACTCTTCCCTGTAAATGGAAGAACGAGAGTCTTGAAAAAAAGGAGAGGTTCCAAACACTTCATATTTCAAATATCTCCTTGAAAAGAAGGCAAACACTCGTTATTGTAATTGTAATTTACAAGAGCCTTATCAATAAAGTCCATATTTATATCCTAAATTGGCTTGAATCTTGTTCAGACAATTTTTGACGTCAACATAATTTATGTCAATAGGCCAAGAATTGTCGCATTATAATAATCTTTAATTTCTGCCCCGGTCACATAGTAATATCCCTTCTCCCCCAAAAAAATAAAAATAATAATAATAATAATTCAGTTTAAATAGTAGAAGCCATTAAGAAGGTTACAACTCAAAATTTTCAAAAAACATGTTCTATTTATTTCACAGAAAGATACACCCAGTATCTAAAAACAAAGATTCATGCACTTTTTCATAGAGTTTTTAAAATCAACAAATGATTATATGTAAATAAACTCAGAAACAAAGAGGACAAGCATAGGCGGTAGACTTATCAAAGAAAAAGAAGATCAAAGTATTAACATGGTTATCTCCTTCAAGAAACTCCAAGAATACAACCTGTATTGAATTTATCTCAAATTCTCAAGACCCTGCAGGAGCATTTAATCTCTGGGGGTCTTTGATAGGAAAATTCAAGGGAAACAAATAAAAACCAATTATTTTATCCAAATGACCTGACGAAGGGTTAAGCCAATCGCGCACTCCAGTAAACTTCATCCAAGAGCCACCACAAGTCCACATGTCACCATCTTACTAAATGCCTCCACTAATAAAATCGTTTTTCACAAAAAAACTCACCTCTTCAATTTTGGTAGCACACATCACACGTGCACTTCTCAACGACACTTAATAATTCACACAGTCAACTTATGTTGGGTTTTTATGATAAAGACGAGCCTGTTTGATTCTCATTAATTGGGCACAAAATGAGTTTTAAATAATATTTTTAGAAGAATGTGTAGTTAAAAAGTAGGAAAAAACTTTTGTATATGTGTAGAAAATTTTATTGTGTGAATATATGGTTGAAAATAATATTATAGCAAACCATAAAATAAATTAATGTGTGTCAAACAGGCAGTAATCCACCCAGCATGAATTTAATGCCGACGAAAATTTTCCATCGATGATACCACGTTTTTTAGTAGTGTATATGTATTTGTCGAGAACTTGTAAAAGGTTCTACAAATTCTTTCCATTTTTCTTGTACCTCCAAATCTTAATTTTTGTTGTGTAGTTTCCGTATGTATATTTGCGAAGTGTACAGTTCAGTACAATACAACATACCAAATGAAGCTCAAAGTTGTCATGCTAAAATATGTTGTGACACCAATGACCTTTCTCTACTTTTGGATAATGGACACGAGATCTTGAGATTAACTTATAGGTGTAAAAATGAGTCGAGTGCTCAAGTTGAATGAAGCCGAGCACACGAGAGTTTGATCATATGTACAAGTAACTTAATGTGGGACTCGCCATTTCCTAGTGACTCACCCATCATGTGTTGATTAGTATCTTTATCGAGAACTTGTAAATAGTTCTTGTCGTGTATTTTTCGTATGTATTTAGACAAAGACTCGGTTAATATATAAAATCTTAGAACGCTCGTGAAAAGCCAAGGTAGACAAATCTTGCAAATGAACTCTCAATAAATTTGATGTCGACTACATGAATATCCTTTACGCATCGAGGGAATGAACATGAACACATATCCACAGAAAAAACACTATCTAGGACCTGAGAGTTGATGTGATGACGTATAGGAGAAAGAATTGTATGAGCCGGTAGTGCTACTGTTACCCAATGGCTGTCTGTTCAAAATAAACTCATTCTGCTCATTGTTTTCTTCCAATCTAGATGCTTCAGTGAATCTCCTCCCATAAAACCTCAAGAAATTTAAGGATTCCATCCTCGGCTCGCCCAAAGGCAAAACACCTTCCAACATCCCGACAACGTTTGACATTGAAGGCCTCAGCGATGGCTCTTCATGCACACAACAAAGAGCTACTCTTACTAGTTTTTCCACTTCCTCCATTCTCACCCTTCCACCAAGTCTAGGATCCACGAGCTCCGAATACCTCCCTTCCTCGTGCATTTCCAACGCATAGAGGGGGAAGTAAATTAGCCGATGTCCAGATTCTCCAGACGAAGATGAGGGCTGGTTATTACCAGTGTTGATATTGTTTCCTGCACTGTTATTGCTTGGGGTTTGAGCCGAGGAATTCTTCTTGCCCCTCAAGATTTCAAGCAATACCATTCCGTAACTATACACATCGGTCCTGTCTGATATAGCCGAGCTAGTTAGCCACTCCGGTGCTAGGTACCCCCGCGTGCCTCTTAGCGTTGTAAAAAAACCAGATTCCTCAGGGCTAAGCAGTTTTGAGAGCCCGAAATCTGAGATTTTTACTTGTAATTTATTGTGTAAAAGAATGTTCTCTGGCTTTACATCACAGTGGAGGATCTTGTGTTCACATCCAGTATGCAAATATGCTAGCCCTCTTGCTGTTCCAAGGGCAATTTCATATCTCTCTTGCCATTCCAAAGCAGGTCCATCATTGCCGAAAAGAGTACGATCCAACGAGCCTCGATTCATGTACTCGAAGACGAGAAACTTTTGCCCTCCATGTGTGCAAAAGCCTTTTAATCTAACCAAATTGACATGGTGAATTTTTCCAATAATGCCAATCTCAGTTAGAAATTCCCTCTTCCCTCGAGCTCCCAAGCAAGTAATCTTCTTCACAGCTATATCTACTCCATCCCGAAGAGTACCTTTGTACACTGTCCCAAATCCACCAGAACCAATCCGAGTCTTGAAATCTTCAGTTGCCGCCACAAGCTCATCATAGTTAAACCTCACAGGCAGACCAGGAATTCCAGAAAATTCAAACTCTCCCTCTGCAGAGGACGAAGAATTTGCACGGCCCAACTTTTTATTTACATTTCTAGCCCGCTTTCTCCTCCTCCTCCTCCTCAACCAAATTATAGTTGGTACCATGGCAACTAACAAAACCCCTAGCGATGGTAACAGAACTATTGCCAAAACAGGGAAATCGGATTTCTTATCCTCCGAATCACCATTTGGATTTTCGACCACCATTACTTTAACGTATCCCAGACGATCCTCATCTCTAGCCGGATTGGACTTTATCATAATGGAACCTAAATAGTTTTGAATTGCATAACAAGATCCCGAGTCATGACTATGGAAAATGCCCAAACAAGAGCAATTTCTAGAGCAAAGATCCTGACAAACAGACAGATTCACGTAACGCAACATAGGATCCATAAAATCATTGGAGAAATAATCCAAATTATCCCTCAAACTCATATACTTTATTGAAGTACCATTTGATGATGAGGAGCCGTCACAGGAATCAGGCAGATCCAAAGAATTATCAGCAGGCACGCAATCTCCATTTTTCTTCATCGGATCAATGTGAAATCCTTGCGTACACTGGCACATTCCTCCATTGGTACAAACATAAAGCCTTCTGCATATAGATGGAACTCTGCATTTATCAGCTGGACCCATAAACTCTTCAATTTGTGATCTATCCCTTGCATCTATCTTTACAATACTGAAAACGCCATTAGGATCCAACTTAAGGATTCGAAAAGTAGAGGACTCATCAACAGCAGCATTAGAATTATGCAAGATAACTCGTATTACAACTACAGTACCATTTGATCCCATCAAATACATTGCAGTAAAATTCATGACCATGTACTCAACCGCGAAATTTGTATCCCTGAAAGCCTTCGTATCCATCGACAATTTGTAATATGTCATCCCATTCCATTGCAACATCGCATCATTTTCACCAATCACAAATCTATAACTACCTTCTGATAAGTCCTCTTCGTTTACAGAAGACACCAATGATTTCCCGACGCGTAATTCTTGTCCCATCACAATCACATCAGTCGGGGAATCGAAACTTTCCCATACAGTTTTATTCATACCATCGACCATGATCAAATTCCCTGATTCTAGCAGTTGCAAAGATGAAACAGAAGAGGGTCTGTTTTTGGGCGGCGTTGACCAGATGGGGTGGCGTGTATCATTGTATAGAGTTAGCCCATCTGGAGAAAAACGTAGCTCGGAAGATTCTGAAATAGGCGTATTGCGATTGGCAGACCAAACTATAGTGTTGGATGGGACATGGATAATGACAAAGTAGTAGGATTGTGATTCGGGTTTGGAATTTGTTATTCGGGCCTGGAAAGATCCATTTTTTGAAGCCAAGAACGCGCCAGAATGGTCTACGAACTGAAGAAAAGAAGCTGTGAAGTTTGGAGTAACAGAGGAATTGAAAACTCGGCCAGAAAGTGTAGGATGAGGCAGAAGTGCAGAATACAAGAGGAAGAGGGAGATGGTGGTGATGGTTGTATATAAAAAGGATGCCATGGAGCCACAGCGGAGGAGGAGGCGGCGATGGTGGTGGGAGGAGGATTTTGGTGGTTTACTTGGATGTGGGATTTCGGGATGTAAGATTTCTTGTTCTTGTTAACCATTATTTTGTTTTTGGGTTTGTTTAACGTGTGAATTGATGTTGTGAAGTTTGTGTTGAAAGAAGGGGTGATGGGGACTGCTGAATTAATGGCGCATATGGATTTTCTTTGCGTCTACTAAATTGTTACTATACTCGGTTAAATTGATGATTAATGTGCCGCCAAGACAAATTTGTCCGGATCTTCCAATTGAGGATGCTTGTTCTTTTCTTCCCATTTGTGGGGCCGGGTGGGATGGGGTGAGGGGTGTGAAATGAAATGGAACTCGGTAATTTTCATTTTGAGAACCTAGTTTTGGAAGTTATAGAAATTTTGGTGTGAAATGAATTGGTTAGTGGCTTGACGTGGCGTTTTATGTTAGTAGAAAGAATTAGGCTACAATGTTAGAGATATTGACAAAATCCTTGACATAATGTCACATGACATTTCATTATTGAAATATTTAAAACAAAGTTAACTTTTTTATTCAATCACATATTGCAAATATCCATTATGTCAAAGATATATCAACATCTTAGTAGAAATTCAAATTTGTTGTCTCGTCAATACATTTTTTATAACAAAGGGTAGAGTGTTAAAGTGTAAAAAATATATTAGGACTCTTAAGAGAATAAGAACATCTCCAAAAAAAAAAAAAAACTCTCTTTGACNAAAAAAAAAAAAAAAAAACTCTCTAAGCATAAAAATCTCTCTATTTTAGAGAGTCAATGCTTAAAAATGAATTCTAAGAGATTTTCTATTTTAATTTTTTAAACTAGAAAGTGGGTTTGACTTTTCAAATTTTGAGAACCAAGCTCATTCTCTATTCTTACTGTACAATGATTTCGTTTCATACATTACAAATTTCAATGCTCTACAATTTAAAATTATTCAAATTACATTTAAATTGATTGGTCATTAAAATATATTAAGAGCTTGTTTGTCTCCCATTATGGGGGAAAGAATGATGTTTTGAATAGTATTTTTTGGAGAATGTCTGGTTAAAATTGAAAGAAACTTTATTGGTTTATGTATAGAATATTTTATTATTTGAATGTGTGATGGAGATTGATTACTGTAGAAAACAATGTTTTGAAAAATGGTAGACAAACAGGGGCTAAATAAGATATAAGAAGAAATTATTAAATGTTCAATAAAAAAACAAAATAAAGAGTCGAAATGGAGAGCATGTTGGAGTGCATGAAAAAAATTACTCTATAAATTTAAAGATACTCTCTATTATGTATAAGATATTCTTTGTAAATAGATAGCATCTTCGAGATGCTCTAACAAGTTCGTGATAATATATCTCAACTCTGCTTGTAGACTATTGATTGAGTGAAACCTGTAAGTGTACGGATTGTTGACAAGTAATAAATACAATGAGAAGAGTTATCATCCCATAGAAAATAAATTTTAATTTAAGAGTACTAGTCTTGCATTGAATTTGAAGTTTGTAAACGAAAGAGATTATTGTTGATTTATAATTATTCAAAATTCTTCTAAGAAATATGTGACAAGTGTTTGATTTTATCAAATTATAGATGATTGTATTGAATTTCAAATCTATCTATTGTTATTTACTTCAATTTTTTATTATGCAATCTTGTCATAATCATGCATTTTTAACTATCGATAAAGTTATGATATATAATTTTCTTTTTCAAGATAAATTAAGCATTTGTTTGACAATCAATATTTTCAAACCTTTTTTTATATATACTTATTTTCAACCACACATTCACAAAATAAAATATTTTGCACGTGAATACAAAACTTTTCTCTATTTTTTAACTATACATTCTCCTAAATATCACTATTCAAAACGCTATTTTCCTCCAATAATGGTTGTCAAACATGGTTAAATCTATTCTAATTACTATCTGATTATATTCCTAATCCAAATTCAAATGAGTAGAATTAAGTTCTACGATTATTAATATGATTGCACACATGATTTTTTATTCCTAACATCTATTATCTGTGTGTTAATCTCATAGCGTTCTAAATTTATTGTGAACTTTTCAGCACTACAACAAGCAACTAGATATCTAATTGTTAGCTGCACAATTAAGTAATGCAATGGAAATGCAAATTTAATCAAAAAATGAAGAAGTAACTACTATGATTTTGAATATATTACAAAAAGAATAATAAATAGAAGTCAATCGGATCATGAATGAATGCAAGAGATCATGATATTCAATTCCAAGTTTGAAATCTTCAAGTTCTTGATGTAATTGGCCTTCAATTCTTTGCTAGGTTGATCTTTTCTCCCAAAAGATGTGAATTCGCGCCTTGATCTCGATGAATTTTATTTTATGGATGTGTATTAAGATGATAAAAAGATATCCCTCGAATGTTTGCCCATGTTTATAGGAATCAAAATCGCATCCAGTTTAAGTTCCAAAAAAGTTTTAATCAAAAAAGGAAAATTGGCTAGTAAGATGAAATTTGGAGTCCGCGACTGTGACATTTTCCTCCCCCCCAAACCCAATTGTGCCAATTCAATAATTTTACCTTGGGTTTGGCAAAAGTGGTCCTCAAGCGCGCACAGGCATTGGTGGCGCGTGCGCCACTTGAATTCTTCAAAACTGGTTGTTTATCAGTATTTTTGTCATAACTTTCTCTTCCAATATTCGATTTAGATGATTTAATGTGTATTAGAAAGTTAATTCCAAGGAATAAATTTTTTCTAGAAGTATCAATTTTCCATTTCAAACGCTTACTATGCTAAAAATGAATCTCAATTTGAGGCTAAAAAATCGAAGCATAACTTGTAAGGCTGGAAATTGATTATATTCTAATTTTTCACTCATTTGATTTCTAATTTCTTCCAATTGATCCTATATGATCTCAATCATCATTTTATAGTTCGAATTAACTTGGATATTTTCACTTTGGTCCTCGAACTTTGGATTTCCCTTATTTTTGCTCGTTTTCTGCTTATGTTGTCTAATTCCTTCAATTTGCATCGAGTTTTACCTAAAAAAAAATGTAGTACATACATAATTAGACCATAATTCATCAAAATCCACAATAATTAATCTCATTTACCGACACGATAAGTGTACAAAATACATTTATCAAACATTACCAAACTTAAACAATTGTTTGTACTAAACAAAATATAACTTAACTGAATCGCAAACTTTTAAAAAAACATAGTTAGATAATCAGTCGTTAGTTTCATGATTGAAATTTTTGTATCAAAATTATAAATAGCTTCAAAATCACATTGCTGAAATCAACTATCATTCATCCAATGCAAAAACAACGTGTGTATGTGAAGATTCATGTAAAGCAACATAAATTTAAAAACTTATTCTTTTAACTATTTTTTCAAGTTGTAATATAAGGTTGAATTCATATACTAATTCTCACCCTCTCTAGTTTGGTTGAATTTTACTAATTGCAGCTTAACATCAACAAATGATGATTCTCTTTATTTTAGACTATTTTAACATCAAAGAATCAAATAAGCTAATAATTCTTTGTCAAATGTCTAGTTTTCTCAAACAAGAGTTTGGGGTTTAATCAAGACATGTAGTGCTTCTTCTATTTCATGCACTTTGTTTTTCAAGTTTGTTGTGTGCGTATTCTATTTCATGTACTAACTATATCCCTTTTTGAGTTTTCTTTTTGGAATTTTCATTAAATGTCTTCATTGAGATCTTTTATAAGTTAGCTTCACATCGTGACAATGTTTTCCCTTTTATGTAATGATTAGTACAATGTCGTTCATTAAATATTTATTCTCAAAAATAGACCCATAACTTGAGATTTTCACCTAATTTTTATCTGATTGGCCTTAGATAATTCAAATAAAATTAGGCACACTTAGATTCCACAAAATTTATTAGTTGCACTAGCAGATATTCTTCGATTCATCTCTTGCCCTCCATATTTTAAGGTTTCCATTTTGGTCCCTTGTTGTTTTAACCAATCCACCAATGCCTTTTTTGTAGCGATGATTTCCCCAATTCTCATTTTCTTAATGGTCAATCATTTTGCATTCCTTAATGTAATGTGGTTGCCTAAGAGAACTATTCATGGTAAAGTTTTATTGTTTTTCTTCCATCCTCAAGATTATTTCATTTCTAAAATTCATTAATGCTCGTTCAGTTTTTAAGAATGGTCCTCCTAAGATTACTGGAAAGTTTTGATCTTCTACTAAATTGAAGAAAATAAAATCAACTTGAAAGATGAAATCTCCAACTTTGATGAGCAAATCTTTGACCACTGTATAAGGATGCTTGAGTGACATGTCAGCTAGTTGTAGAATTATGAAAGTTGTTTGAGGATCCCCCAATCCTAATTTTATATAGATACAAGGGCATCATATTAATACTTGCTCCAGAATCAATTAAAGAATTTATAACAAACGAATTTTTCATAGATCAAGATGAAATGAGACTCTCCATATCTTTCAGTTTCGGAGGGAGCTTGTGCTGTAGGATTGTGTTGCACTCTTTAGTCAATGCCACTATTTCATCTACTGACAACTTTTTCTTCTTGGTAAAAATCGTTTTCAAAAACTTAGTATAATTTGAAATTTATAAAATGGCATCAATGAAATGAATGTTGATGTAAAGTTGTCTGGGAGCATCCAAAAACTTCTTAATCTACTTTTCAGCTTATTATTTTGCAATCTTTGAGGGAATGAGACTGGAGGTATATGTTTATTGATAGTGACAATTGCCTTAACCTATAGACTGTTTCACTGTTCTTCTTGACTAACCTTTGCTGATTCTTTAAACTGATCCACTTGTTCCTCGTCCATGGTAGGTATTTGATTCTCCTTGACCCCTTTCTTCTTTACAGTGATTTATGGCATCTAAACTCGAACTCTCGTTGTGAT
This sequence comes from Fraxinus platypoda, assembly GCA_903798405.1. Taxonomy (NCBI): domain Eukaryota; kingdom Viridiplantae; phylum Streptophyta; class Magnoliopsida; order Lamiales; family Oleaceae; genus Fraxinus; species Fraxinus platypoda. The sequence continues at coordinate 3,405 of CAIGRT010197094.1, read as the reverse complement.
AGCATGAACTTGTTCCTCTTTTGGTTGCTTTCGAAGCCTTTGAGGGAATGAAATAGGAGGTACATAAGCTCAAACAAAGGTAGCTGATTTGGTTGATGGTGTCTCAACAAATTCATATTCCTCAACTTCAACTGCCAATATATGTTCCTGTGGGTTCTTTTCTATGTCACTTGGCATGATACCCTATGTTGTGTTAGAAAATACAGCTTCCAGATGCTATCTAAATTTCCAAATTTTTATTGCTGAATAGTGGCTCTAAAAATTAGTCTCACTCTGGGCAATGTACTGAGATATAATTCTTCCAACGATGGTCTCTTCTCTTGTTATTGCTGAATTCATGGTGGGTTGCTCTAAATATGTTTTTCCTTGACCCTGATTATTAAACCATGAGAAGTTCGAATGTTTTCTCCTACCTGTATTATTGAAGTTGGAGTAAGGGTTGTCCCGCTGCCTTTGAAAATTCTGTGCATATTGTACCTCTTTAGATTGATAAACATGCGTGGAGGTTAAATGACAGCTTGTAGTTGTATGATCTACTCTGCAAACTGGTGCTGATTGGTGCATCATGCTCACATTTCGAGTTAGGTTTGTCCAATTTCTTTTTTATTACTTTCATATGGGTTGCCATGCTATAACCACATCTATGTTGTGAATACCCGCTGTTTTCCTCGAAGTTTTCCTTTTAGGTGGCCACATAGACTGATTTTCTGCAATTCTCTCAAAATGATCTAAGGCATTGTCTAAGAGCATATCCATTATTGATCCTTCAACTGAATCATTGGTTATGTTATGGTATTCAAGTCGCAGGCTTGAATAGAATATGCAATCTTAGCTTTTTTAGGTATGTCAAGATTGGGACACTTTCTAAAGTAATCTTTAAATCTTTCTCATGCTTCTTGATAGCTATCGAGGTCATTTTGTTTGAAATTATGGAGTTCATTTCTTATTTGATGGACTCAAGAATGTGGGAAGAATTTCAAGGTGAATTTCTGTACCATGTCATTCCATGAAACGATGCTCTCAAGAAGTAATGAGCGTAGCCATTCTCGTGCACCTTACTTTTTAAGTACAAAGAAGAGGCGCATTTGAAGGCGTCAATGGTCGTACCTTTGTGATTGATTATCAAAGCATTTAGAACGCCTATATGTGCTCATGTGAATTTTTAATTAGTCTTCCAGAGAACCTGATATCCTAATGAGATATTGAAACAAGTTGATGACATTTGATCGAATGTAGAAATTGGCATGCCCAAATGATAGATAAATAATAGTTGGTTGCACGATAGTTGGAATAGGAATCACATAATTTCGTACTAATATTCTGCTATCGTTGGCAACTGCTCTTGGTGAAACTAGCTGTGTGACGGATGGGTAGTAACTGATTTTGATTTTCTGTCCTTTCTCTTGCTTTTCTATGTTATCTTCTTCATTATCTGAAGGTCCTTTCAATCTTGAGATCTAATAGTAAGAGCTCAATTTCTTCAAAATCGTACATAAGCTGTTAAATAGCAACTGAAAAAGAAAATCAAACAAAAGAGAGATAATGTGTATAATTAATATCCTAAAACAAATAAATAAAAACAAAAAAAATCAAATCTTATATAAATTAATAAACTCAAATTAAATATTTTATTCCCGAAATTAGCGCCAAAAACTTGATCGAGAAAATCTGCAAGCAAACGAGATTGTTAACAAGTAATAAATATGATGAGAAGAGTTATTATTCCATAGGAAATAAATTTCGATTTAAGTGTGATAGTCTTACATTGAATTCGAAGTATGTAAACAAAAAAGATTATTTTGATTTGCAATTATTCTAAATTCTTCTGAAAAATATGTAAAAAGTGTTTGTTTTTATCGAATTATGCGCCTGTTTAGTAGAGATTTAAATTATATTTTTAGTAAATTTTAGTAAAAGTTGATGAAATGTGTGGTTGAAAAGTTGTGGATCCCATGAAATGAGTGGTCAAAATAAATTGTTGATTTTGACTTAAATTAAAATCTGAATTTTAAGTTTTATCAAACAAGGGCTATGGATGATTGTACTATATTTCGAATCCGCTTATTGTTGTCTACTTCAATTCTTGATTATGCAATTAAGTGATATCCATGTATTCCTGACAATCGATAAAGCTATGATGTATAATTGTTTTTCCAAGATAAATTGAATATATTGTAATTACAATATGATTTTATTCCTAGTCCGAATTAGATTGAGCGGAATGCATTAAATTATACAAATATTTATATGATTGTACATGTAATATTATTATTCCTAACAACTATTGCCCCATGTCTTAATATTGCGGCGTTCTAAACGTATTGTGAACTTTTCAACACTACAACAAGAAACTAATATTCTAGTTATTAGCTACACAATCAAATAATACAATGGGAATGCAAAATTAATAAAGAAACGCAAGAATTAACTAAATTACCAATCTTCAATTAAAATAAATAAACAATAAGATTCATTTTCATCTAATACAAGGGTCTATCTTAGTATGATTTCGTATAAATTACAAAAAGAATAATGAATAGATGTCACTTGGATACTGAATGAATGATCTCAAGCTCGAAATCTTCAAGTTCTTGATGTAATTGATCTTCAATTCCTTACTAGATTGATCTTCTCTCCCAAATGACGTAAATTTTCCTCTTGTTGTCGATAAATTTTATGATATGCATGTGTGTTAAGAGGTTATAGAGAGATCCCCTGGATGTTTGCCCATGTTTTGTATTTTAGACAAAATCGTGCCTAATTTGGGTTCAAAAGGAATTTTAATCGAAAAATGAAAACTGGTCCCTAAGATGAAATTTAGCCTCCGTGGCCGCGATGCCTTCCTTCCCGCATGCGAGCCACTTCAAAAATTTAGCATTGGGTTTTGCATAAGTGGGTGGCGCGCTACTCAAAATTTTTGAAACTGAGCGTGTCAATATTTTTGTAATAACTTTCTCTTACTATATCCGATTGATGTGATTCAAAGTGATTTGGAAAGTTAATGCAAATAGCTAAAATTCTTATAGAAGTAAAAAATTTCCATTTCAAATGTTTACTATACTAAAAATGAATTTCAATCTGATGCTGAAAATCCAAAGTATAACTTGTGAGGCTGAAAATTAATTATTTTTGAATTCTGATGCTGAAAATCCAAAGTATAACTTGTGAGGCTGAAAATTAATTATGTTTGAATTTTCACTCATTTGACTTCTAATAGCTTCCAATTTATCTTATGTGATCTTCAATCATTGTTTTTTGACCGAATTCACTATTAAATATTTGTACTTTAGTTCCCAAACTTTGAATACCCTCCATTTTGCCTATTTTTCGCTCCTTTTACCTAATTCCTTCAATTTGCATCGAGTTTTACCTAGAAAACGATATATATATACTAGGTGCAAGTAA
>CAIGRT010197093.1:0-10839 GCA_903798405.1 Fraxinus platypoda | reverse complement strand
ATAATAAACATCCACAAATCAAATTCAAAATAATTAATTAAAAACTAAAAATATCATAACAAGGGTTCATCTCATCCTAACTATGTATAAAATTAGCCGACATATCGAAAATACGAGAAAACATATTTAAGTGAAATGACATAACCCGAATTTTTGATAAATTGAAAAGATGAAGACGAATCTTGAAATCTTGAATCTCTTCAATGGTGTCTTGATGAATTCCATTTGCGCCTTCTCTTCTTTGTCCAAAAATCAAGTTTGAATCTTCACTTGATTGAATTTTTGCAAATCTTCTTCAATTATCTCACAAAAACAATGAATTCTCCTATTTTGATGATAATAATTGATGAGTATTGGAGTATATGAGAGGTCCTCTATATGTGTTCTACTATTAGGTATTTGTAGGAGTCGAAAATTGGTGAAAAATCACGTCCAAATTGACTTCCAAAAGAGTTCCAAAAGAATAAGGAAAATTGCATTCGCACGCAGATTTTTTGTCTCTGCACAGCAGTCATTATTTTGGCCATAACTTTCTCGTCCGATATCCGATTGAAGCGATTCAAAGTGAGTTGGACATATAACTCGAAGGGATACAACTTGGATAGAAATAGAATGTTTTCAATTCGGACGTTTACTATGCCAAAAAGGGTTTCAATTTTCGACTAAAAATCTGGAATATAACTTGTGCGGTTGGACATTGATTGTGATAATATTTTGATCACATTCCATTCATTTTTGAATTCAAATTCCATCCAATTGTCTCCTAAAAATCTTTCAACTCATCTTTTGGTCTGTATCAACTATTGAATATTTCAATTTGATCCCCAAACTTTGAATTTTGTCATTTTTCACCAATTTTCGCTTCTTTCTTTCAATTCCTCGTCCAACCATTGAGTTTTACCTATATAACATAAAATACAACAATTTAGGATATATTTTGTCAAAAGAACTATCAAATATCGCTATTTTAGACCCCGAATAAGTGTATAAAATACACTTATCAAAGTTCGCCCTATCAAACTTTGGATTTTACCATTTTCACCAATTCTCGCTTCTTTCTTTCAATTCCTCGTCCAACCATTGAGTTTTACCCATGTAACATAAAATACAAAAAATTAGGATATATTTTGTCAAAATAACTATCAAATATCATTATTTTAGACTCCGAATAAGTGTATAAAATACATTTATCAATCAGCAAAGGAGTTTGCAGAATTTATCAAAGGTATTCTAAACACAGTTCCTTTCTAAACACAAAGCAGATTTGTGGTAGGAATTGAAAAAATAATTTATTTTCCTCAGGGCTTCTTTGACGATGAATGTTTTCCTTCCGATGTTATTAATATAGAGGAGAGAAACGTAACGAAGAACGTATCGAGAAAGAGTTCAAAGAAGAAGAAAACTATCTCATAACTTAACAAAATTCCTTCTAACACACGTCTATTGTAGTCTCTCGATCTTCCATTTAAAGATCGTATAGCTTTAACTACGATATTGATGATTCTAAAAGCATACGAACGTAAGGTCTTGGCACAAATTGAATCTGCGACTTAGCAAGATTGTATGGCCACAATCATATTCAACGACAATGATCTATAGTTCGATTCTTATTTGCATAATAGATAGTTGTATGTTAGTGGTTATATCCAAAAATGTAGGATAAATCATATGATGATTGATTGTGGGCCCTCCGCAAACATCATGACAATCAAGACAATGAATCACGATTCAAGTATTTAACCAGAGATGCCAGTGAGCCATAGGCATGAACTATCTGAAGCTACAAATTGTAGAATTAATTTCCTTAGTTCTTTTCCATGTTATTGATGCTAAAATATCATACGAGCTTATCCTCTGACGCATTTGGATGCATGAAATTGGAATGATACCTTCAACTTGGCATCAATGTTTCATATATAGTTGAGATGGAGAAGTCAAATGTATGATACCTAAATCTAAACAATTTTTCAAAGAAGAATCTCATTTTGTTGATGCCAAGTTTTGATAAAGAATGTTATTCCACAGAATTGTCTATCTCCGATTTTGAAATTGGGATGCATGATAACCCATTTATCACAGCTCCACCTCATCAACTCATTTCAGGTAATTTAGAATTTACTTGTAAATGATTCTCAAAAGGCAAACAACCTTAAATAGAACCAACAAATGTTAAGGTATTGATAAATGAGTTGACTCTTCTAATACCCAATTTTTCAAAATTATTTCTATCCCATCAACTCATTCAGTTTCGGAGACTAGAAAAGCGATACACAAAACATTCATAATTTTAATTTGGTAGCCTAAGGAATACGTAAGTTTATATCAAAAGCCTCGACATCCATTCCAAATATATAAAATTCTCTATTTTTCAGCTTGTCCAAACAAGATATGATGGGTACTAATGAAGACAAAGATTTAAAATACACTTTCAAAGGATGTTACAATCCTTCAAGTCAAAAAGCTATTTAACAATGTTGGATTTAGAAAATGAGAGCCTCACAAATTGGGTAATCTTGATGTTGTTTTTTCAGGTAGGCATATCCTTCAGATTCTGATAGATCCCTTATATCACGGCCAGGTATGGTTTGAGATATAATTTAAATCCATTGAGAAAGGTTAAATTCAGAAGGTTTTCTCAAATCCAATCATGATCAAATATATGAAATTGTTAAGGAAAAACCAAAAGAGTCGAGACCTTTAGTATTAGACTGAATTGAAACTTACTGGTAGAGTTTCGTCTTTTAGGTTTTTAACTTTTCTTTGAAGATCTTGTATAGAAGTAGGGGTAGTTATGTTTTCAAATCTAGTGAAAACATTCTTGAGATTATAGGGTTCTAATCTAGGAACTTGTTCTTTAGAAAGAATATGGTGCTTAAATTTAGTGATACTCTCATCTTTCAGCACGATCTTCAATCTTGCTGATCATATAAAAAATAACTATTTTGTCTTTGGTAATAACATTGGTGGTTTTGCTACGTGAGAAAAATGAACGAAAATCAGTGAAAATGGATGATTCCTAAAGTTTGGGGACCAAATTGAAAATATTCAATAGTTAATTTGAACCACAAAACGATGATCGAAGACCATATGAGATCAATTGAGTGAGTTTAAAAGTCAAAGGAGTGAAATTGCACAAAAAATGACTCAATTGAATGGAGAAATATAGCTGGGGATCAAAGTGCAAGAACTAGAAAGAAGTTACCCCATGAGCATGCATAGGGTAAACTCCATGCGTTCGCAAGAGCTAAAAATTCCCAACCTAAGGCGAATTACCAAACCATGTGCACGGATGGGCCACTTTTCGACCAGACGTGCCCGTTTCCTTTTGCAGTGAAAACTCTTTTGGAAACCAATTTTTACTCAATTTTGACCTAATTTTTGGCGGCTGTAAGTAGAGGACATGGACTAACATGACCTTATTCCATTCCTCTTTTCTTCCCTAGATTTTCTGGTTGGTTATGATGTGTTTGAATTTAATATTAATTGCTTCACATTATTATGTCATCAATGATTGTATTTTATTCATTTTGTGGGAACGTGACAATCAAATACACACAAATCAACAATGGACAAGGGAAAGAACGTAGCCAAGTGGACCATCCAACTCCGATAATTTCGTTCCAAATTAGCCTCTACTATCAAACATAAATCCGAGGAGTCTCTTATTCGCTTCTTTGCCCTTTTATCTTGCTTAATTGATAATGTTTTGAGATATTGACGACAATGTCTAATTTAAGTTTGGAGGTACAAAAAACCTTTGAGTTTTTAATTTCTTTTGTATGTCTATGTGAAATTTTATTACTTTATTATAGATGAAAAAAATTGAAAATTTTGAAAAATTCCAAAACTATTTTCTTTTTAATTTGCTTGCTCGTGTGAGGTAGTTAGCCTTACTGATAACAATGAATATATTTTGAAATTATGTGTTAGTTTATGAATTATTAATAAGTTGCATGTTTATATTAATTTTCATTTCTCCATGTGAAATTTGATGTTAGTTGATCACGTGAATAAAATTTTGCATTGTAAAGAAATTAGTTGATTCGTATCTTGAATAGGTTGAAATAGTGGACCTCATGTGTTAAACCCAAAAATCACTATATTATACTTCCTTAGACTCATTTTGGTATAGTTTGGGAATGAATTGAAGTGTTGTAGGAAGATATTGAGATAAATGAGAATTTCATTTGTGCAAGTTCTTGTGTGGATTTTGTAAAGCCAATAAGATGGAAATTAGTTGAAAGTCTTAAGTAGAGGTCAATTTTTTAGGATAAATATTTAATGAAGAGTATTGCACTAGTCATTACATTAAAAAGGAAAAAAAAATGGCTATGATTCATGAGTGAAGATACCCTATAAAAGATCCCAATAAGGAAAACAATTGAAAATCCCAAAAAGAAATCTAAAAAATAGATCAAGCTAGTGCATAAAGCAGAATACGCACAACAAATTTGAAAAAGCAAGTGTATAAACAGAAGATGCGCTGCATGCATTGATTTAGACCTAAACACTTATTTGAGAGAACTGAACCTTGTACAAGGGATTTTAGGTTAGTTGAGTCTTAGAGGTTGAAGAAATCAAAATAAAGGTGAATATTGTTTTATTGAAATATTGGCTTGCAATTAGTAAGATCTATTCAAACTAAAGAATGTGGTGATTAGTATAAAAATTTAACCTTAAATCACTCCTTGGAAAAAATGTTAAAAGACTTAAGCTTGGGAGGTGTGTCTCACAAGTGAAGAAATTGTATATTTGACTATTGAGGGTCGAAAATTGTAACAACTTATGAATTTATGATATTTTACTTAATTCTTCGTATATACATCAACTTTACATTAGATAAATAGAAATTGATTTTTGTATTATGATTTTGAAATTGATCATAGATTTAATACAATTATTTCAATCATGAGATATAAAACGACGAGTTATCTAACCAAATTTGTTACATTACTTGATTGATTCGTCACCAATTAGGTAATTAGCATTGCATGGTTGTTTATTGGAATAAGTTGTAGTTTTGTTTGTTAATAAACAAATGCTCAAGTTAGGGGTGTTTGATAAGTTCGTACAATTATTAAGATCGTTGAATTAAAGTATTTTATAGTACTTTTGATGAATTATAGCTTAATCTCGAATATATTTTATTTTTAGATAAAACTCAATTACTGAATGTGAAATTGGAATAAAGGAACGAAAATGGGTGAAAATGATGATTTCAAAAGTTTGGAAACCAAATTGCAAATATTCAATAATTAATATGAAATTACCGCAAGATGATGATTGAAGATCATATGAGATTAAAAGTTAAAAGAGTGAAATTGTACGAAAAAATGACTCAATTGAACGGAGAAAGAAAACTAGGGACCAAAGTGCAATAACTAAAAAAGAAGTTGCCCCATGCGCTCGCAAGAGCTGAAAATCCCCAACTCAAGGTTGAAATAACTAAACCATTCACACACAACCATATGGCTATGGCATGCATGGGCCACATTTTGGCCAGACGGGCCAATTTCTTTTCGTGGTCAGAACTCTTTTGAAAATCAATTTTTAGCGATTTGACCTAAATTTCAGTGGCTATAAGTAGAGGATGTGGGCTCACACATTAAAGGATCTCGTTCTCACCTCTCATACCAAATCATATCATACAATTCATAAAAAAAAATGGGGGGCAAATTCAATATATATTAGAGATGAGAACAAATTGTGTACTTGGATTGAATCAATAAACGTCAAGAACTTGAAGAAATCAAATCTTGGGATTGAAGATCAAAAACAAGAATTAGATTTCATATCTTTTTCTTGTATTTATAAATTTTGGGTGATTTTGTTCTATCTTCTTGTTGTTTTATCATTACAATTATGTTAGGCTAGATTCTTTTATGTTGAATGAAGATGAACCTTATTATTTGATTGTTTTTAATTCAAAAAACCAGGTAGTTTAGTAAAATTGTGTTCTTGATTAATCTTGTTTGCAATTTCAGCAAACATTGTCTTTCGAATCTGTTATGAACTGATCACAAGATAATAACAATAACGAAATAAACAAACAAAAGATAAGAACATCGAGATTTATGAAGAAATCCAAGATGGGAAAAATTTAAAGGGTGGAGAGGAGAATTTTATTATAATCAATAATGAATGTGTTTACAACAAGATCCTAATACTCTCAATTAAGATCTAAAGCTTTTAAGATGTTGTATGAATGTTTAACCTCAATACAAGTCGTGGAGAATATATATGAACCCTAAAATCTGAGTTGTAGATGAATAGAAGTCTAGAAAATGCGTTAAAATATGAAATGGGGCTGGGCCAGATAAACATGCCACCCAAACGCTAGGCAGGCTTCAAGTCTCGGGGTGAAATCTTGACGGCGACGCTCAAGCGCCAAGCGGGCAAAATTGCGGTGACTTTTCTTCCCGGCCCATAATTTTATCTCTTCATGACCACTTCAACCATAACTCCATTACCTACTAGAATTTGGGTCAATACAACAAATCTCCACCTTGAACCAAATTACAATACAAGGAATTCCAAAACACATCTCCAAAGTAAACACCACTCAACATCTTCCAAAGAAGCCCCAATAGGCTAAATCAATGACAAATACATACTAAATTCAAGCAATGCTCAAACTTGGAAATGGGAAGTTGTTTTGTCAACAGAATTATCCTTGGTATCAACCTTGCTCACTACAATATCACTATGAGCAATCACATCATGCACAAAGTGATACATCGCATCAATGTTCTTAGTCCTCTCGTGAGACGTCTAATTCTTAGTAAAAACGATAGCATTCTAACTATCACAATACACTGTTGAAATCTGTAAGTCTTTACTGATTTTACCAATCAATCCCCTTAACCACATAGCCTCCTTACATGCCTTTGTGATGGCCTTGTACTCTGCATCTATTGTAGATGATGTTACTGTGTTATGCAAAGGGTAAACACGTACTCTATATGTGATCTCCTATTATCAAGCTTCCCTGTATAATCTGAATCCATATACCCAATTACTCCATCTGTAATCTACCAAAATGCAAGCAAGCGTTAGTAGAGCCCCTCAAGTATTTGAATATCCACTGTACTGCTTGCCAATGTTCCTTGCCAAAATTTGCCACAAACTTACTAACTGCATTGACTGTACGTGTCAAATATGGTCTTGTGCAAATCATAACATACATAAGCAAACCAACTACACTGGAATAAGGAACCCGAGACATATAATCAATATCTCCATCTCATCGAAGACACAAGCCACAGATAATTTAAAGTGGGCTGCCAGGAGTACTGACAGCTTTTGCATTCAGCATATTGAACCTCTGAAGTACCTTCTCAATCTATCTCTTCTGACTCAAATACAATATGCTAGATTTCTTATCTCTAAAGATCTCCATACCAAGATATTCCTTGTCGTACCCAAGTCATTCATCTCAAATTCCCCACAAAGCTGAGCTTCACTTTTCCGACCTCTGCTTTATCTTCGGCTGCTATGAACATATCATCAACATATAACAACAAATATGTAATGGATCCATCATCTCCATTTTTTAAGTACACACAACCATCATAACTGCTTCTAATGAAATTATGAGTAGTCATGAATGAATCTAACATTTTATACCACTACCTTGGTGACTGCTCCAATCCATACAAGGACGTATTCAACAAGCATACATAGTTTTCCTTTCCAGAAACTATGAAACCCTCTGGTTGTATATAAATACACTCCTCAAGTTCTTCATACAAGAATGTTATCTTGACATCCATCCACTCAAGCTCCAAATCATTCTTAGCCACAATCCCAAGTAAATCTCTAATTGAGATATACTTTATTATTGGTGAGAAAATATCTGTGAAGTCAACACTTGGAATCTGACTGTAACCATTTGCTACCAATCTGGCCTTATACTTACCTCTTCAGCTCTTTATGTACCTTCTTTCCTTTTGAACACCCATTTGTAGTGAACAACCTTATTTTCTTCATAGCTGACACACAGTAATACTGTGATATTACTGGTGGTGTAGACAAAGTGTTACTGTGTGTCAGCTCTGAACTAGACTGATTTGAAGAAGACTATTTTGAAGCCTCTGGTTGTTCTCTTAAACCAATTTCCAACTCCACCCGAGTTGAAAGATTCTGTTCCCAATGTTACCAGAGTCCCCACGAGGTAAACTATGAACCATAGAAAGTTCATCAAACACTACATCTCTACTAACCACCACATTTCTTGTCTTAAAATACCATAATTTATACCCTTTCATACCTAATTTATACCTAAGAAAGATGCATTTTCTAGACCTAGACTCCAACTTCCCATTATTTATATAAGCCTAAGTTTCTCACCCAAAAATCTTCAAATCATAATAACAAGAAGGTTTATCAGACCATACCTCTTCTGGTGTCTTATTTTAAATGACAACTGAGGTTAAACAATTAATCAGAAAACAAATTGTAGCAGCAATTTCAGCCAAAAAAGTCTTAGGCAACCCAAAATTTGAAAGCATACAACGACCCTTATCCATCAAGGTTCTATTTATCTGTTATACCAAATCATTATGTTGAGGAGTTCTGGCACTATCAAGTGTCTCAAGATACCTTTAGCCCTGTAGAAGATATTGAATTCATCTGAACATGTTGAGGAGTTCCGGGCTCTGTCAAGTGTCTCAAAATGCCTTCAGCCCGGCAGAAGCTATCTAATTCATCTGAACAAAACTCCAACCCATTATATGTGCATAGACATTTCACTTGCTTTCTTGTATGCTTTTCTATCATTGATTTCCATTTCTTAAAGGTCCCAAACACATCACTCTTCTGTTTCAAAAAGAATACCCCAAACGTTTTTGAACATCAATCACTGTCAACAAGTAATAATCACCTCCTTTAGAAAGCACCTTAGCCGGTCCCCAAAAATCTGAATGGATTTATTCAAATGTTCCCTTCGTGTTGTGTCTTCCTTTAGAGAAACTAAACCTTTTCTATTTCTCAAAGATACAATGCTACTTTATCTTATTGGTCTTTTGCCCATCAAGAAGTCCCTTCCTACTCAATTCTGTCATACCATTCTCACTCATATGCCCAAGCAGCATATGCTAAATTTTGTAACTTTTTTATGTGTCAAAGAAAAAGTAGTAATTGTTGTATCATATGTAGCTGTGGAACCCTACAAAATGTACAACCGTGTAGAGTTTTTATGTCCCTTCATAACAACAAGAGCACCCATGCCCAAACTCCACATTCACCAGACAAACAATCAGTCTTCAGCCACAATTTCTTTGAACATAATTAAGTGATCATCCAATGACGCACCTTCGAACATCCGCTGAGAATACAAACGATTTTTCAAGTGTGACTTACTGGTCAAGCTCTTCGTTTTACAAAGTTGCTCCAACTTCAACCACAACATAGCGGCACCTTTCTCCTTTAGAACATCCCGGATAACTTGATTTGATAGATGTAGATGAATTTGAGATTGGATTTTTCGATCCCTACGTTGTTGTTCATCCTATGTCCAGGTTGAAGGCATCTTATCAAAGCCAAGCAATGTTTCCTCCAAATTCATCCACACGAGAATATCTTATATCTTCATTTGCCATAAAGTAAATCTTGTATTTCGATCCAATTACAGAATATCATATTTCATCGTTTTCATGCAAAAGATTGATTTTGCTCTGATACCAATTTGTTATGAATTGATCGCAAGATAATGACAATAATGAAATAAACAAACAAAAGACAAGAACACCAAAATTTGTGTGAAAACCTAAGATGAGAAAAAATTACAGGCGGATGAGGAGAATTTCACTATAATCAATAATGAATGTGTTTACAATAGGATTCCAATACTCTCAATTAAGATCTAAAGCTCTTAAGCTATTGTATGGATGTTATGACCTCAATACAAATTGTGGAGAATATATATGAACCCTAAAATCTGGGTTATAAATGAATAAAAGTCTAGAAAATACGTTAAAACGTAAAATGGGCTTGGACTAGATAAACACGCTGCTCAAACGCCAGACAAGCACCAAGTCTCGGGTGCAATTTTGTTGACAATATTGTTGACAACATACCTCGTGGCATGTTGTCATTGGACAACATTATCGTAGAGGAAACGTTTGTATCCATTGGGTTGTGTGCCCATACAATTTAGTTTTGATGATGTAAAAATAAAAATATTCTTATATTTTATAAAATTGCTTTTATTTCATTTACTGTATTTATTTATTATTGAGCATGTGAATTAAATGCATATGATCGCTTGTGATAATATAAGTTGGATACTTGCGTTGAGAAGTACAGTGTGACACAATTTATATGTTGATCATAACCAATGTATAAGAGTTGCCACCTTGTACTGGTAGGTTATAGTTTTGACCAATTCATTACTTGGGTTTGTGATTTGTCTTTATCACAGAAATAGTTAAAGGTGACACTAGTACACTTGAAGTGTATTGAACAGATCATGTGTTGAGTTTAATTCTACAACATGACCGTGAGGAGAATTAAATTCCACTTGATCGCCGTTTATTTCATCTAAATCCATTGACAGAGTTATGTATATCTTTTCATGATTTTAATGCTTCTTTGATTCACCAATATGTAAGATCAATTTGATTGGTCAAATATTTCGGTGAGTTGAGAATTGAGAATGAGTGAAGTAGAGCATATGAATTCATGTTGGGGATCGTTGTCGTGAAAAATGGGTAGAATGACTAAAATCCTGTTGAACAGTTAAAATCTGAGTTCAGCGTTTAGCGACGGCTAAATTTCGACATTGGTGATTAGTTCACAGGACGTCGAAGAAAATGGTACTTAAGTTAGTGAGAATAATTA
>CAIGRT010197085.1:0-10866 GCA_903798405.1 Fraxinus platypoda | reverse complement strand
CTGAATTCCAATTGATTCTACATCATAAAGAGTACGCCATATAATATAAAGAAGTTCCAAAATAGAAGCAATGGAGTTCTAAAAGTTGCAATACATGAGGATCAAGAAGTTTCAATAATAGAAGTAAATGTTTCAAAAGGTTGTTTGGAAATATGATTGATTTGAAGAAAGCATATATTGAATTTGGTTCTTTTTCTAATGGGTCGGAGTATTTTAATCCATAATGTTATCGAAGCAAGCTTGTTTGAAGAACCTATTTCTTAGTGGGCTAATCGTAATGCTTTGGTACCTTTATTGCAATCTTTGGCCTTAAATTGCTTTCGCAACCAACATTTTCATCTTGTTCTGAGAGAAATTGAAGCGCCTACTCAAAGTATTAAATGAAAAAAAAAAAAATCGAGCCTTTTTGCCACCGCTAAGTAAAGCTGAAAACGTGCATTGCAATCTTCAGCTAATGTCATAAAAGGAAGAGGAGTATAAAGGACGAGCAGAATATTTGGATTTGAGTATGGATAGTATTTTCTTTATTTCCTTTTTAGATATAGGATTTTGTTACATTAAGTTTTATCTCATTTTGGAGTTTGAAGGTAGAGAAAACCAGTATTGAGCTTGCCGAATTCTCTCTTGATGAGCCACAGTTGAAGGCAATTATTTTTTATGAGTAAAGCTTAAATTGAATTGTATTTTAGTTGGATTTTAAGAAGACTATTTATTGCTTTTATTGTTATGACATTTAGATGGTTTATGTTATTTTTGCATGATGTTATGTTGAATTTTTTGAAACATTTGTAGTCCTTGTGGTTATTGGCCTTTAATGTTATTTTAGAATTAGATTCAAAATGATGTATTGTTATGTCTTTTTTTGTTATTTTAGCATTGAATTTAGATTTATTTCTATAAAAAAATATATAAAAATTTGATAAGACGTATCCAAAGTTTGGATCATTTTTCACCATATCCTTGTATCCTAAATTTTAAAAGAACAAGCATCTGGTTCCTAGATATGTATCTGACACCCATAGCTGAGTTCGAGCAACAAGCTACCACGTGGGTGAACACATAAGACTCGGTATAACAGTGTTCATTTTAAGTTTTTGTGAGTTCAAATACAGTATGAGTAATGAAGCATTTGGAATATCCAAGTTAATCATAATATTCGTGAAATTCAAGATAGTTGTTTTTTTGCTTTTAGTATTTGGACTCTTCAGTGTGAATTTTTGAATTATAGGAGAATTGGACAGATTGTGCAACTATCAGGGAATAGAATTTCATAATTAAGAAAATAGGTTTTCAGTAAGTTAATTCATTGATATTGGTTCTTCAGGATTCATGCAAATAATCTACTCCTTTGATCTCTATATAATGCCTGTGAATGGTTCTAATAGTTTCCTCGTGTATTCACGAACTTTTAGTTGTTCTTATTGTGAAGGCTTTGGGTTTTTAAGACTAAGATTGGGCTACTCAGAGTATTAATAGTCTTATTGGAGAATTGAAACGGTTCTGTGCTTCACCTTTTCCCCAAGTTTCAAGATTCAGTTAGTGACAAACTGTAAAGATAATGCTAGAGTTATCACTTCTGGTTCACTGTTTATTGACATTATATTGCAGAAATTCGAAAGGAAATAATTTTTTTGCTTCTCTCTTTCCCCAAATCCTGTTTTATTCTTACTGATAGATTTAATTTCCTTCCATGGCACTATAGATATATTCTGTTGATATAGCGGGTAAAACAAACTGGGGGATGCTTCTTAATTTTAAGGTCAAGAAATTGCTTCAGCAGGATTGCTTTTCTTATGGAGAATTGTCATTCTCGATTTAAGAATGAAATCGTAAGTCTTGTGTCTAATGTATAATTGGTAGCTTCAACACATTTCTTGATGTTTGACCTAATTGATTATTTATTAAATGTGCCTTATCTGTAATTCTATCTATCTTCATGCAAATTACACTTGAGTGTGTGCTCCTCGGGTTCTTTGTTTCAGGAAGCAGCTATTGACCTAAAGCTCCCTAGAAGAAGCTTGTTAGTAACTTTCACATGTAACTCTTGTGATGCACGATCACAGAAGTTGATAAACAGATTAGCTTATGAACGAGGGCTTGTTTATGTACAGGTAATTATTTTCTGAAGCTGTTTTTTGTGTAATCTACGTTACAATTTATTTTGTTGTCTGCCATAAGTGGTGGTGGTGAGAGTGAGAGCGAGGGATGGGCAATGATTAAAAAGAGCATAGTCCTGATTAACTATATTCGAATGTGCAGTACTTCCTATTGGCTTGTCTAACCATCTGTAACAAATCTTTATTAATGTTACTTTCGTTATTTGCTCATGAGGATGCTATGTTCTATTTACATTTTTGTAGAATATGCATGATTAGAGCCTTTCTGTATTCAAATACTAGTTCTTTATTTTTCACGTTATATGTTTCAGACTTTCGGCTATTTTGTCTTTCAGTACTACTGAAATCTTTTTGTATTTAACAGCTTCTACTGGCTGTGCTTTTCAACAGTGTTCAGGATGTTCCAAGTATCACAAGTTAGTTGACAATCTAGGACTTGTGATTGAGTACAACTTCCAGGAGGAAACTGATCAAAATTAGAGCAAGCTTATTATTAATTTTCATTCAGTTTGTCTGTTTTACTTATGTAAGAATATATGTTAACAATGAACAAATTTCATATCATTTATATAGTGACAATACAATGTTTTGGGGGAAAAGAAAGAAAATCAATATGAAATGAAGTGTTGTCTGCCCTGATCCTCTGGTGTATGCCAACAATTCTTCTTTCATGCAAAAACCTTCCAGTCATCTGTACCACTGCTTGCCCCCATAAAAGCTTACGAGCAGAAGCTCGTGACAGCCAAGAGAGTGGCCAGTGCCAATCCAGCAGTTGCCCACATTCTAGATCTTCCCTGCTGACCTAGCGATGCCCCATTCTGTAATTGAATGATGAGGAATCAGAAACTTTATAACGTTTAGGATTTTTGGCCAGGCACTATTGAAAACAATAAGGTATAAAAATGGAAAGTATATGCATTACCAAATTTAGAGTTGGTGATGGTGCTGGTGTTGTTTCCTCAGTATCTTGAACAGTAGGTGGTGCTGGAGGGCTGGGAACAGTTGGTGCAGGTGCTGGTGCCTGATGATGCCTGTGCTTGTGCTTCCTTTTCTTGTGCTTGCCAGGTGCTGGTGCAGGCGAGGGAACCAAAACTGGTATGGGGGCTGGTGGTGCCGTAGGTGGTGGAATTGGTGGAGGTATTGTCGGTGCGGGAGCAGGTGCCTTTATTGCTGGGGCTGGTGTTGGTGGTGGCTGTTGGACAGGTGCAGGGGATGCCTGTGGCGGAGGTACAGCTGGTGAAACCACTGGTGGTGGAGTTGGCAATGATGGTGGCTGGGCTGGACTTGCTACTGGATTTGGTGGAGTTTGTGGTGGTGGGACTTGAGGTGGCGGGGTGGTTGGGTTGGAAATTGGTGGAGCTATAGGTGGTGATGACGTTATAGGAGTGGTTGTCGGAGTTGCTGCACTTGACGCTGGCTGTGCTGCTGCTGCTGGTGTTGTAGTCGGTGGGGTTGTGGACGGTGTATTTGTAGGTGAAGCTGCTGGTGCTTGGGCATTGGCAATGACAAACAAAATGCAGAAGCAAGTTGAGACATAAAAGCCCACAGATGTTGCCATTTTCCAGAGGTAGATATGATGAGAACATACTTGCGCTTTTATATATAGCTCAGGGATTTCAGAAATATTAGAAGTTTCAAATTGGGGTTTGGTGTGTTGCAAGGGGAAATGTAGTTTTCGTATGAATGAAACATCTGCTCTACTTTTGCATCTTCGTCAACGGAAAGGTTACCTCTAAGGTCATAAGGTCATATTTGGTATGCAGTATGGAACGACATTGTACACAATTACAAACGAAATTTGAAGTTCTTTTTCTTTCCTAATATATTATTAATACAGATCTTTTTCTTTGTTAATCATGTCTAATACCCATCGCACCCCAAAAAATAAAAAATAAAAGTCGAAAGGGCTTCAATATTCTGAATCATGTGATGCATCAAGCTTGGAATTACTTATCAGTCTTGTTCATCTGTTTCTATCAGACAACTACCTGTTAAGGTGTGATGAGATCAAATCAATAATTGGTGCCCAGTAATCATTCTAGAATATTATTTAATAATTTTTTTCTCTACGTGGAGTTAGTTCATGTGCATTAAAGTAATCCACATTTAAATGATGTTGTTACATTTAGAAATTCTTACATAAATGAAGTTTTGAGGATTTCCTTTAAAGCAAAGTATGTGCAGCCTCCTTAGCAATGCAGGAAAGTCAAAAATAGAGCCCACTAAATGGTTTTCATTCTATAATGTAATTATTACATTTGCCAACCACGATTTCTTGAAGAAAAAACTTGATTTGGAAAAAGAGAAGAAATTCATATGATCCACGGTCCATTGCCTACACGATAGCGTAAAAATACAAAATTCACGAATAACCTTCTAGGATCAAGCACACGTGCTTGTTTATACATTTTGTTAAGCTAAAGGTTTTTGCATTTACAAATTTACAAAGGTTTCCTGTTGTTTCTGAAAACTCGGGCTGGGGTGTTGGTGGGAGTAAATGTAAAAAACAAGAAAATTACGAGAAATCTTTTATTTCTCGTTAAATATGTTCATGAATTCGTAGAAATAGGTAACAAAAACTCGTTAGTATTCATAGTATTAGAAGTTATATTAATTATTTGTTGAAACTCTTAATATTATCTACGAAGCAACGAGGGTTTATGGACGTATTCAAGAGTAAATTAACATGAAGTCAACATATAAATCCTTCCCAATGTTGTCTTAAGCGATATGGCAATGTCATTTCTAACAGACACCACCCACCTTTCTTAAACAAAACTTCTGCTTAGAACAAAATTTAGATTTAAACCAAGCACCTGAACTTGGTATTCAGTCTCCATCAGTAAAAACCTAGTGAATGAAATTTCTCTCACATTTTTTCTTCCTTTATTTTAACATCTGCTGACATAAATATATCAAAGTTAATTACCTAATTGGTCACTGAACTTTATGAAAGGTTTTCAAAGGGTCACTGAATTTCAAAAGTTTCCTCATTAGTAACTGAACTTTGCAAAATGTAATCTCATCAATTACTCACTAAACGGACGATTAAAAAATTGAAGAATTTGCGGACGTGGCTGGCAGAATTACTTCCTTGGCAATCTATTTTCCACTTCGCTTCCACGTTAGCAATTTAAAAATTGAGTGATGGATGGGACAACGAATTACAAAGTTTAGTGATTAACTGTGTAATTTTTAAAAGTTCAGTGACTCAATGGAAACTTAATGCATAGTTCAGTGTGATGATTCAGGTAACTAACCCCTATTTTTATCAATCTTTATTTTTATTTTTTTTTGTCTTTTTTATCTTTTTTTTGTGTTCATATCCCACAATTTTATTCTCTCTAATATCGTCAAGGTACATTGATCACTTAATAGTATTCGACTTTGAAATCCATGCACGTCTTCAGCTAAGTACCTAGTAGATTTATAATTTTTATTTGTGTGTATCCTGATGGAAAGACAATCAAAACTAAAGCAGCTCATGGAACTGTCACATGCCGCTACAACGTTCCCAAAAAAGGAGATAAAACAGTATTACTTCAATCTTTGCTTGGACTTGGTGGATCGCACACAGGTAACTAAATTTGGTTTTGAGTCTAGCAATTTGCTATAATGAAATGCATTATTTTTAAATATCTTTTTGCACTGCAAAGTTTAATGGTTTCCTTTAACCATGAATAAGAAAAAAATAATTAACAAGTAAGCAAAACGTTTAAGGTAAAATTGGACAACAATGAGAAGCTCTTGAAGTTCACTGAGAAACTAAAAGCAGCTTGTATGGTGTGGTACATGGATCCAAGAAGTGACCATTGCATCGTTTCTTAGTTTATATTCCTCAACAAATGAAAGAAAGTATCTCGTTCTGCTCATCATTATGCACTCTTTTATAAAGTTAAGAGTTTCATCAATGCTATGGCAAATGAGTTGAAAGCAAAACTTTTTTGCTAAGCAATAACATACATGAATAATTGTATCAAGTTTGACAATTTTACGTATCTCATAAAAATGGGATTAATTACTTGAATCATTGC
The DNA here is from genome assembly GCA_903798405.1 of Fraxinus platypoda. Classification (NCBI taxonomy): domain Eukaryota; kingdom Viridiplantae; phylum Streptophyta; class Magnoliopsida; order Lamiales; family Oleaceae; genus Fraxinus; species Fraxinus platypoda. Next base: position 4,715 of record CAIGRT010197085.1, on the reverse strand, counting down.
ACTTTGCGTAAAGTTTTCATCGGGTCACTGGACTTTTAAAAATCACCCCGTTAATTATTGAATTTTGTAATTTGTTATCTCATCCATCACTCAATTTTTAAATTGCTAATGATGTGGACACCAAATGGAAAATAAATTGCCACGTACGCAATTCCTTCAACCACGTCAACAAATCCATCAATTTTTTAACTGTCCGTTGAATGAGTGATGGATGGATGGAATTATATTTTGCAAATTTCAGTAATTAATGAGGAAACTTCTGAAGTTCAGTGAGCTCCTGAAAATCTTACTGCAAAGTTCAGTAAACAATCAGGTAATTAAGTCGAATATACAATGATCCAATAACTTTTCTTGGCTACTCAAAAGACTAAATGGGGCAAGAAAAACTACTTTTAGCATTTCCTTTTATTAATTATTTTCATATATCAATTTTACAGAGGTGTCCAGGCTTAGCCTCGAGCTTGGCTCACGACGAGCCAAGTTCTACCAAGGGTTGAGCTCAGCTCAGCTCGTAAGCTCATGGACCGAGCCCACAAGATTTTTTTTTCTAGTTAAAACTTTTAATTTAAAAAAAAAAAAAAAAAACATCCTCCTTTTATTGAGGCTCATGTGATCACAAAATGCAATTTCGACATATGTAAAATTATACGTTTAATTTAGTTATTGATCCGCCTCCTCGAGGTTTTTGAGGAATCGAAATCAATAGCTACCCTCATTTTGAATCAATATATGGATTAATGCCTATGAATTTGTAATAAAATTGTGGAGAGTGGAGTAGAAGAATTTTAGTATGTAGATTTTGTTGTGAGAAGAGAGAAGAGATTGTATAGAGTAGAAGAGAGGTTGTAGATTTTGTTCTGAGAAAAATATTGTAGAATGAGGGAGTATTTATAGATGAAAAGCAAAAAATAAAAATAAAAAATCAGATGACCATTGGAGTCCATTTCAAAGTTTTGTGACGTTTTCAAACGCTCACAAAACTAAAAAAAAGTGACAGTTTTAGTCATTATACTTGGCGAGTCGACAAGCTCATGCTCAAGGACAAGCCAGAGTAGCCCATGGGCCAAGCTTTTATGAGCCGAGCCAACGAGCCACTCGACTCATTTACCACCTCTACAATTTTTTTAATTTACAATTATCGTATTTGATGATAGTCTTTGTCAAAATATTTTGTTTACATGCTTCAAAATGAGGAACAAATATTTTTGTCACACGTCTTTTCATGCGCTCTCAATAGGCTTTTGGATGTTAGATTTGAGATTTGCAAATTAATGAAATATTGAAGATATTAATGCGTTGAAAAAAATTGGAACATAAGTTCTACAGTAAACAAAGATTGAGTATAACATATAAAGCAACTGTTGAAAATTGAAGTATGAATATACAGTAGCGGATCCAAGATATTAAGTCAGTTAGGGCAGTCGTTGATGGCCGCAATAATAAGATTGTTTATTAATATTTAATTAAATAATGTTTAAAAAAATTCAATCAATATATAAATGTACTAAAACGTCATAAAAATGTCATATACATTTGAAAATATAATCCAATACAATATGAAATAATAAGAAAAAAAAATACATTTTTTCAATCCTACATGTACGATCAACTTTTTTACAAACTCAAACGAAACAGTTTATATGTAAAGCATGATTAAATGTAAAGACNAATACAATATAAAATAATAAGAAAAAAAATACATTTTTCAATCATACATGTACGATTAAGTTTAAATTTTTTACGAATTCAAACGAAACAGTTTATACGTACAGCATGATTAAATGGTAAAGACAAGCTCCGAGTTTAAGCGAAGATTATGCAAAATTTTGAAAACAATTATTTTTAAAATTAAAACTATTTTTGACCTAAAAAAAAAGAGTATTTTCCGAACTTTTAAAAAAATAAAGAACAACACTTGGATTGTCCCAATTTAAAATTTATAAAATAAATTAATAAAATTTAACAATAAAAGTACATCTATCACAGAGTAATAATTTAAGTCCATAAATTTTTTAAAGAAATTATTTCGAAAATGAAAACTAATAATATAATTGTTTAGCTATTATTTATTGTATTGAAAAATTAAACAAAAATGTAGAAAAGCAAAGAATTGAACCACATACCTCTAATGCACAAAATGACCCTTCTACCATATGAGCTACTCTTCCTTTCATTGAATATCGGTACAATTATTAATTAATATTTAATTATTATTTACTGTGTTTAAAAATTGAAAGAAAAAATGTTGTTGAAGGGAATTGAACCCAGGTATCTCGTGTGGAAATGCATCTTTTCTTCCAAATGATCAACACACCGTTTCAATAAAGATTGTACAATAACATGTATATATATAATTATTTTCCATAAATCTTAATTAATTTTTTTCCCCGCGGATCGAGCATGGGCGGCCGTGCCGGCTCACCGGGTATTGGATCCGACCCTGTGAATATAAATAGTCCTATTTTCTTGCATGAGCAATGCTATTCATCCTCACTAGGGATGGATCCCCAGTTTATGTGGCATTAAATGATAGGTATCATTTAACCAATCATTTATCGCCACATAGTGGCATTAAATGATAGGTGAAATTAAATAAGTTATTTAATTTCACCTATCATTTAACGAATCATTTATCGCCACATAGACTGGGGATGCATCCCCACTGAGGATGAATATCATTTCCCTTTCTTGCATACTTTTGGCCCGGTATCCTTGCTCACTGCCATGTGTTCGTCAACTTGCATTCTTCCTCCCTAGACCATGTAGGACTCTTCTAGCCCTAGGCATTTGGCTTTAGCTCACGCACTTGGTCACTGGCTTTTTGTGCTCCCTAAATTTGGTGTAGCCTTGCGTTAGGCATCTAACTTCTACACACAAGCCTTTGAGCCTTGTGTGTTTGACCCTTAGCCGACCTATTACAGTCAAACCATTTTAGGTTTGAGGAGCGTTAGCCTAGGCTCCATTATAAGCCTTATGTGTATCGGTTAGGGCTGCCTCCATGCATTTGGTTGGCTTGGCTAGTCCTAACTCTTAAAAAAGTCAACCTACTTGATCCGATTGGATGGGCTAACCCTGGATCCAATTGAATGGGATGGGGCTTGGTTTGTAATTAACAACCATACTCGTCGATGATTTTCCGGAGGCGAGACGGGACAAGGATCAAAAAGTTCCATTCACAGTCCCATTTAGTTAATTATTTATTTTTTAAACACTACTTACATTGAAAATTGTAAAAAAAATAATAAAATATATAAATAGATTTGAGGTGGGTTTGAAAAATTCGAATTGTAAATCATGTTTTCCCTCTCAGTCTCATTTTAATCGGGACAATACTGGGACGAGATATTTCACCATCCCTACATTGTGGAGGTATAACAAGAGTACCCTAAATTCGAAGCTCACATATATAATGACTAGACTTAAAACTTGTTTTGACTGTGGGTGCTTGCTCATGGTGTCGATCATGTTTGCATGCTTAGGGCTCCACTTTGGATTCCTTAACTCGTTGATGTGTACATAGATTGTTGACCTCGAAAATAAGATTAACAAATTCCTTTCAGAACTTATACTTCCTAAATTCATTGATTCTATGTTCAAGCAGAAGCAAGAAGAGAAATTGTTAATTGAAATGAGGATATTCAGATTTTGCATTCCTTTGTTCGTTATATACTATCCTTATTTATAGATTTCTAACAAGATCATGAGGGCAATTGAGTCAGTTCTTTTAATGACTCGTGGCAGCCGTTCATTAGTGCACTTCTATCCAGTGGTGGATACGAATATTTTGAGTTAGATGAGCACAATCAAACTTGTAAAAAAGTTGTTGCCAGTTTGCCAACCACAGTGTTGAAGTCGATCGATAGTTCGGTCCCTGCTACTGTATAAAATCAAGTTGCTTCATCAAAATATTATACCACTGCAATTTGAAAGGAGCAAAACTCGTAGTCCAATCTTGTATCGTCCCAAAAATTTTTGACATCATATCCCATGTAAAATTTCCTAATAAAACGATGTAAATAATATTGAGAAATTTGTCGCGAAAAAACAATAAACATTAATGAAATAATTGAAATTTAAAAAACAAACGAGTTAGACGCCTCTTTTTTAAGACGAGTATTTTAACGCATGTCTAACTATTTTCAATATTCGTTTGGACCATACGATATATCTACAATATAATTCTCGAAACAAACTTCTAGATGATGTAGGCGATTTATATATTCTATTAGCGTACGATCGTCGAAAATGTTTTAAAATTAACATGTTATCTAAATTCTCGAAATACTAATTTAGAACGGCCTACTTTAACGCACTGTGACATTTTGATACGATTGGCAGTTTTGCGCGTCGTTAACGACATGAAAAACTAGACTGTGAGCACTTCAAAATAGTATTAAGAATGTAATATTTTGATTTCGTATGGCATCCCGTAATGATCTTGCAAATTGAGATAAAAACATAGAAAATTTAGCATGATCAAATACGAGCTATCCGTTTTTTTTAACTCAAATAAAAGCAACATCAGTACTACCATTTCCTTGTGTAACCCTTTTATGTAAAAAGTAGCAAAACCCTTTATTTATTTTTCAATTTCTCCTTTAAAAAAAACTCAAATTTGAAAGTTGGTGGGTCACGTAACGCTGTTAGAAATATAAATCATATTTAAAATCGAAATCAAATCTAGATACAAACATCCTAGATTAAAATCACCAAAA
>CAIGRT010197063.1:0-10286 GCA_903798405.1 Fraxinus platypoda | reverse complement strand
ATACACACGAGCTTCAGAAAAATGGTGACATCGAGGTTCAACAAATTCGTTCAAGTGACAATGCGGCTGATTTATTTACAAAAGCACTGCCAACGTACATTCAAGAAATTGGTTCACAAAATTGGAATGCGTCGACTCAAAGATTTTCAGTGATCAACATCAGGGGGAGTAGATGTACTCTTTTTCCTTTGCTTAGGTTTTATTCCACTGAGTTTTCCTAGCAAGGTTTTAATGAGGCAACATTTATCTTTAATACTCCAAAATAACTGTATTATTTTTCCTTCGTTTTGATTTTTTTTTTGTCCCGTTGGATTTTTATCAAACAAGGTTTTAACGAGGTAGATATTTTGTAATGTGTCATTCAAGAGTTAGTGTTGTAAATAATAAGTTATTGGTGATTGACAATTGTACCCCTGCAGCCCTAGATATTATTACTATATGTATCTTCATTCCTTTCCTATAAATATAGGGTTTTGATTCTCATTATAATACACACAAGTCTATTGATTTCTCTTATTCTCTCTTTTTATAACACATAGTATGATTTATTACAATGGGATTTATAGCTACTGCTTTAAAATGCTTTTGGATCCGTGATAGAATTTTTATTTTCACTTTTACTTTTTATTCAAGAAACTCTTCTATAAGAAGTAGAAGTAAAAAGTCTTGTCAAACGCGGCCAACTTATTGCTCTTTTAGTTAAACAAAACATTTTCACAAAATTATCCAAACATATTCAAAACTAATTACTTAATTGCGTAACATTTTTTTACTTTTCAAAAGTCTTACTAAATGGGCCCTTAATCATGATACTTACACAAAAATAAGATGTGATAATATCACGAATCTTTTAGAGTACTTCACCACCAGTTGCTAAACGATCGATCAATCTATTTCCATGTCTTCTTGCCTTTCACATATCATTTCTTACTACCTATTTGGACTAACAACTCATATCGACCAAGCCCTTCATCCCTACTTAGACGAGCTACAATTTTTTTTGATGAAATTGAATATCAATCGAGGTAAATTGACCGTTGGTAACTGACAAGGAAACTAATAGAACAATGGCTATTAATCCGGTAATAGAACCTATTCATAATGGCATAAGCAACGTTGGATAAACTGCTCCACCTTTCTACATTAGGTCCAAGTTTGCAGTTAGAGATGATAGCTCTTATTTCTGCATCTCGAGCTTCTTTATGATGGCGATGGATACATGCCGATATTTATGAGGAATCAAACTTTTTGGACTCGAGTTATGAACAACTTTAATGAACTTGACCGTGATTATGAGAGTGATCTGAGCTTAACATAATAATTTCGATTTCTACAATCATTTTGTTTGATACAGTACCTTATCTGGATGGAAACTATGCACTTGTAGATGGGAATGTATTCCATTCCTTCACCAATAATTTTGAAATTAAATAATATTATTTTGTATAATCATCAATTAATCAATCAAATAAAAATGTGAAAAAGAAGAGGGCGTATGGGGTGGGGTGGCGTGGCGTGGGGTAGGTAAGTGGAGGAAGACCTGAAAAAGAAAGGTGGGCGACCTTGGCGAGCCTTCAAGTCTGGTGCATGCATTTTTGAGACCCCAATTCCTTCTCTTTCTTTGCATGCACATCTTTCAGTCTCCTTCGCCGCCGATCCAACTTTCAGGTCACCGGAGTTTTCCTCCGACCATTACTTCCTCGGAAGTTCGAATCTTTATTAGCTACTACTACTTATGTAACAGTATCACAATTTAAATCTCCCTTTCTCTTCAAATAGGAACCAAAAATCAGAAAAAAGAATTTCCCATTTTCCAGGTTAGTATCAGTAACATATTCGAATAATTTAATTAACTTATTGCCAGTAAATTAGTTGACTTTTCGTTTTTAATTTCATGTGTTTTAAGTAGTTTGAAAATGGATTCTCGGTCGTGCATGAATGGATTTTGTGGGACATCATCAACGTCAATTGAATGGAAAAAGGGCTGGCCTCTGCGATCCGGTGGATTTGCCACTCTCTGTGCTAAGTGCGGGTAAAAATTTATATTCAGATCTCTCCATTCCTCTTATGGGAATTTCGGTTTTGTGGTACTTCATTTTGGGGGTTTTGGTTAGAAGAAATTACTCTTATTCTAAATTTTGGGTAATTTTGTATTATCTATTGTAATTGAACTGGAAAGAGTGAATCGTCAATGGGACCATCCTTTTCAAAAGAAGAAATTTTTAGAATATGTACAAATCTTTGAGGTGGGTATCTCCTATTATCTCGGAATTTTATTTTATTTTTTTCTTTTTTTTCATCCGAGATATTATGCTGCAGACTTGGATTTTATAGGGGCATGGGGAAAATAAATTCACAGTTCATAGACAAGAAACCATTGTTCTTGATCTCAATTGTATATGTTTTGGCGTCCGTATTTGAATAGTGTATATTGCAAAATGTATTCGGTTATAAATTGAACTAGAAGTGATATAGAGAACTATTTTAGTAAAATTTAACTGCAAATAGAATGCCACTTGGGTTTTAGTATGAATATAAAAGCTCACTCAAATTTCTTCATTCTAATTTTGCTTTAGAACTGCTCGGCTTTTTTATGTACTCCCATCAACTCGAGAATAAGTTTTTGACATCATTCGGTTCTTGAGAATTGAGCAGAGTTAAGAGTATATTATGTTGAGGTTGAATATCCATCAGAGGGTAAAATGAAATATCCTGATCTGCAATGTCATTTATACGAGTTGATGAATTCATCCAGAGAATATAATATTGCTGTTTTTATTTGACTGCAGGACTGCTTATGAGCAATTAGTCTTCTGTGAAATGTTTCACTCGACAGAAACTGGTTGGAGGGAGTGTAGTTCATGTGGCAAGGTGAGCTAGCAGGGTGCTTCATTGTGTCAAACAACTCATGTCAGAAAATCCTCTTTTATTTTTACAGGAACTTAATTCGTTTGATATTCGCAGCGTCTTCATTGTGGATGTATAGCTTCCAGCTCTTTGCTTGAACTGCTTGACACTGGGGGCGTGAACTGTATTGGCTGCTGCAGAAGTTCTAAGCCTCACAGCGTAAGACCAATTTATTGCTTGTCCAGATATGATTGTACATTTGGACTTCATCCTTTAAAGCAGGTTCAGTACGGAGTAATGGATAGGATTGGATGGTATTAAGAAAGAAATTGAAGCTAAAATCTTATTGATTTATACTGTCTACTCTTGTCTAATATTGCATACCAAATAAGTCCTTAATGTTCTACCGTTCACACGTGATAGGTCTTATTATCTTTCTTCAGTTTTAGTAATTAGGAAATGCTAATTGGGAGGAGTTGTTTGGTACTCAAACTTCTTTTCTTTCCCCCAATTCTTGAGGTTCTATTCAGCAAAAGAAACCCTCCCTTCCTCTAACCTCACCCTAACAGATATGAGACTGTAACTCGATTTTCAAGCATTGGAACCTCAAGCATCTACCCATTATTTAAAGTCAGATTATTTTTCATGTTTGCATATTAATTCTTTTATCGTTTTAACTTTTTAAATTTTCAGCCATTGGTTTTTCATTTTAACCAACGGAAGAAACACATTCATTTAGTAATTGTTAGCTATTTATGTAGTTAATGTGTTTCGTAATTGTTAGCTATTTATGTAGTTTTCAATTATATTATTTTATCAAGGGAAATTTATTTTACGAATGTTATTCCAAATTCAGTCATTAGCTGTTCTGGCATGATTAATCTGACCATATTGTCTCTGATTTTGAAACCTTTGGAACAATATTCATTTTATCATTTTTTGGATATATTGTTTCGTGGAATAGTACAGTGCTTTTCTTCTCTGATGCTTCCAATTTTTATGCAGACTTCGACACACGAAAAATCTAAATTATGTACCATCTCAACTGCAGATGGTATCAGTGGAAATCTTGATAAGCTGATATGTACACAATCTGGTGATGATGGTCAAAATGACTGCCGGAAACTATTGGTACCTCCCGGAAATGATGATCCAATAGTATCTCTTGGTCCAATGAAACTGGAAGAAGGTTTTCCTGCTTCAAGAGAAATTGGACATAAATTATTAATAAATTTTAATCAGTCATCAATTGAATCATCACAAAACATAGATGCATACAAAGCTCAAATGGATGTTAAAAATGTACATAAATCATTAATTGAAACGAACTTGAGTATCGCGTTGTCTGCTTCAGCAAATACAATTCCATCCTGTGGAGTGGTTGCTGATGAAAGGGAATCTTCAATTTCTTCCTTTCATCAGGGGTGTAGGCCCTGCCATCTTTTCCAGAGACCCCCAAATTCCACTCTTTCTGCTGGGTTGGAAACAAACACTACCACGATTTCACAGTTACTTGTTGCGAGGCCACCTGTTGAAGGACGGGTTAAGAATCAGTTGCTACCTCGTTATTGGCCTCGAATAACAGACAAGGAGTTGCAACAAATATCTGGAGAGTATCCATATTTAAGTTTTTTTTAATCAGTTACCTATCATTTGACACTAATTATGTTTAATAGTTTCTTATCTAAATGCCTTCCAGAAATTTCCTTAATTTTGTTATCTTCAAGCTCAAATTCTACCATTGTGCCGTTATTTGAAAAGGTTTTGAGTGCTAGTGATGCTGGTCGAATTGGTCGCCTAGTTCTTCCTAAAGCGTGTGCTGAAGTAAGTATAGATGACCATTGAGAGGCACACTAGAATTACATTTATTGCCCCATCCTCCCCGAACTTCCCAAGCTGGATGATTGTTTGATTTTAGCTTTCTCTGGGATAATGTCCAACTCATGTTCAGGCATATTTTCCACCAATCTCTCAACCAGAGGGCCTTCCTCTGAGGATTCAGGATGTGAAGGGCAAAGAATGGGTATTCCAGTTTAGATTTTGGCCGAATAATAACAGCAGAATGTATGTTTTAGAGGGTGTAACTCCTTGCATCCAGTCAATGCAATTACAGGCTGGTGATACAGGTACTTTTCTATGCCTAGCCTTTGGATAACACCTGATTCAATTGTTTATGTCATTTGTAGAGTAATAACATCAATATACTCAATCATCAGTTTTTGTAGTCCACGAGTTCTTCACTTCCTGATTTATAACTTGTCTACTTGATGTCTAGGGTTTAACTACTTTTTCTGATTATCACTCCAAAGAAGTCCCATTATTAGTATTTGATCATCAATCATCATCATCACTAGCTTAAACTCACCCCCTTTGATGTACCCCAGTGTCCGTTTTGGGGTTTCTTATGCTTATTATATGTTGTTTGGTTATTAATTGCTGTATCTTCAGAACTGGACTATTTAGATATCCTATTTTTAATTATGGTTGGTACAATGTTTACATTGTACTCCTAAGCCCAGGGATGGAGTCCCCAAACATACCTAAGATCTATTGCCAAATTCCTAGAGATACCTTACTTTGTCATAATCCCAAAATTCCTTCTTCAGTCCTCTGTAACCCCTGTTGTTGCTTCTTCCATTTGCTCTGCATTCCCTTCTTCATTCCTCTTTATCCAAAGATGCTGACTCTTCCATGGACTCTCTGCTAGTAGTACAGTATAATGGAAACCACAAAAATGGAAAAGAGAAAAAGGTGGAATGGGGACTCTGTTGCCTTTTCTTTCCTTCACTGTCCATAGACTCTCCGCCATTGTATCTGCCATTATTCTCGCAAGGACTTGATGATTGGGTCAAGCTGGTTGAGTTCAAAATGCCTTCACGGAGAAAACAGCGGAAATAAATGAATAGTATTTTTAATAAGATTAAAGTTGGACATTTGGACTATGACAAAGGCCTTTTAAATTAAATTAAATAAAAAATAAAATAAAAGAGGGCCGTTCCCTCTTTGACCATTAGAAGAGGTCCATTTTGAAAAATTGCCAAGGATATTTTGATAGCTAGTTTCTTCCATCAATTATGCTACCATAATTGGGACCAGGCGGTTGAGGATTGATGCATGCTCTTTAGTATGTCCCGTTCCTCAGAATTAGGTGAATGAGGATGGAATTGCTGTGGAAGGAAGGTGAAGATATTAGAGTCCACTGCATCCAGGGTTTGACCTCATGTCTGGCATATCATTTTCCTTGTGCTAGATAGATGGATTTGTCTTGCGGGAATTTTATCATCATTTCAAATATTAATTTTCAAAATTTCCTTTATAACATATGGCCTTTTGTTGGCAAGATTCTTTTGGTTTCACACGTGTTGACCATATGTAACGAGTTTCACGGAAATAGTTAAAGTACTCAAATTTTGAACGATATTTTACATGTATTTTTGGATAAAGTCCATTCTTGTACCATTTATCCCTAAGTTATAGTTTTTAGGGAAATGAGTGTAGAATTACTCATTTTCTCATTGCTTTGGGATGTTTCCTTCCAGTAACTTTCAGTCGCATGGATCCAGAAGGAAAACTTGTGATGGGGTTTCGCAAAGCATCAACCACTATTTCTGTGCAGGTAGTAACATTTCTAATTGTTCTAGGAGTCATTTTTTCATAGCAGATAAGTTTCTCTGTGTTCTTTTATATATCCATGAAATATATGTAACTTTCTTGGCATTTGACTTCCGTTGGGGAATGCTGATATTGATGTTGTTCACTAAGCAGGGTTCACATCTATCTGCCATAAATAGTAATGTGTTACAAAATGAACCACTCTTGGCGGCTGCAGAGAATCTACCTGTAATGAGTGGCTACTCTGGAATTCTTCAATCACTGAAAGGAAGCAGGAATTCTTCTATGAACGTGCCATCTAAACATTTCTACGGCGGAAACTTAAGTTCACTAATCACTGAGAAGAATGGGTCCAAAGCTGGAGAAGGTATGCTGCCCCAATCGTTGCTGCTTCCTGAGCGCAAAAGAAGTCGAAATATTGGCTCAAAGAGTAGGAGATTACATATTGATAGTCAAGACGCGTTGGAGCTGACAGTTTCGTGGGAGGAGGTACAGGATATTCTCCGCGCACCTCTTAGTGTCAAGCCAAGCACTGTTACAATCGAGGATCAAGAATTCGAAGAATTTGAAGTAAGAAACTTTTGAAAATTTCTTCTTCCCTTCTATTGTTTCTTTTTTACTGCATGAACAGGGATTTCCTACATCTGTTACTAAGAATCTATGGTTTTGGTTACGTTCGTCTTTGCTATCAGGAACCGCCTGTCTTTGGGAAGATGGCTATTTTTACTGTCCGCCTATCTGGGTAAGATAAAAAAATTCATAAAACATATTTAAGTGTAATTTCTCCACTCTAACAGAAATTCAAAGACTATTATGTCCCTCTTCATGGACCAACCTATATGATGATTCCCATATTGTGATAAGTTGACTCGGTGTACGCTGGCAAACATTCAGTATTTTTGCTCCTCCTATGAGCCATCTATCAATATAATTTATACTTGCAGTCACAAAAATCCATGTGTATACCTACAATTATTTGTATTTCCTTCAATTTCTTTTAGGGCTTAGATACTGAATGAACTTATGAACACCTTTATCCAGGGACGAGCAGGAACAGTGGGCTCAGTGCGATAGCTGCTTTAAATGGCGAAGACTACCAGTTGATATTCTTCTCCCTCCTAAGTGGACATGTCAGGACAATGTTTGGCACCAAACAAGGTTGGTTGTGATGTTCAATGTTTACATACCAGATAAGGTGGAAAAATTGTTTTTTTTTTTTTTTTTTTTTAACGTGTGATGAGTTCCTTTTGCTAGACAAGAAGTTTAAGTGAATAATGCTGTTTTTCTATCAGAAGCTCGTGTTCTGCACCTGGTGAATTGGGCCCAAGGGAACTTGAAAATCTTCTTAAAATGAACAGTGGTACGGTAATTCTGTCCTAAGTTACTGAATACTGATGGTGTCTGCCATGTTGGACCATCCTTTTTGTTTTTCTTCAAAGTGCAGGATAGTTATGTCCATAGTCGATGGGCTGGGACCAGGGCATCAAACTTGACATAATTACTATGTTTGATTAGTTGATTAGGAAACTTCGTAGATTTTGAAGAAAAATGCTGGTTTATGGTCATATTAACATACTTTAACCCGTGAAGATGAATCTGATCATCTCACTCGTATTCATCCGAGAATGAACAAGAATAGTCTTTTGGTGGTCACTATTAGGTGCAATCATGCTTGTTATTTTAAAACTACAACGAAATTGACACGTTTATTTGCCAGAATTCTTTTAAGGTGTATCATTTAAACTTAGTTGACTGTATGCATTTTATGTAATCAGTTAATCTTACAATACCTGCTTATTTTCTATTGCATAGAGCTTAAAAAATTGAGATTCGCAACGAGCCACAAATTGGCAGAGGCACATGAATCTGCAGTACAAGAATCTCTGGTGAATGCTGCATCTGTTGGAGGTGACTTGAGTGAGCCAGGCGCTTCATCTGTTGCAACCACTACCAAACATCCAAGACATCGTCCCGGCTGCTCCTGCATTGTGTGCATACAGCCTCCCAGTGGGAAGGGCAAGCACAAGCCCACATGCATCTGCAACGTATGCATGACAGTCAAACGGCGCTTCAAGACCTTGATGCTGCGCAAGAAGAAACGTCAATCAGAGCGTGAAGCAGAAATTGCATTGAGGAATCAGTTTACGGTGGATCCCAAGGAAGAAGCAGAGGTTGAAAGTATCCCCAGTCAGGCAAATTCGCAGCCTAATCCATCTGATAATGAAAAAAGATCGGTAAGTGAGTTATTTTTCAGATGCCTTGACAACAATCATTCTCAAGAAAATGCTGAAATGCACAAGGGAGGATTGGACTTAAATTTTTGTCCAGATAGAGAAAATGTTTATACAGGGTCGTTGCGTGTTAGCATGATGAGTCTCCTTCATGAAGCTAGTTTGCCTTTGGACACATATTTAAGGCAGAATGGTCTTACAAGCTTGGCTTCCGTCCATACAGGCTCTCCACAGGCACCCGAAGAGAGTGAAACTCAACTGCAAGAAGACTCTGTCCCTGCTGCTGTTGTTCAAGAGGATCAAGATGGTAATGACGAACTCTCTGAACCATATCAAAGTGAAAATGTTACCTCGTGATATTTTTCCTGCTTTGGTTGTTTTCAAGTTTTATTTCCTGTCCAATCCGCGTAGAAATTTTCCTATAAATGTGGTATTGCAAGTGTTTTTTATGATCTTACTCTAGAATGGAGTGTAAATCTACATATTGTTTATAGAAGTATTGTTGTTATAAACTCTTGGCGAAAATGAGGGAGCTAACTACATTATACAAATGATAACTATGTTTCTAAAGATAATATCGTCAAATAATTTCAAGTGATGAAGCATCCTATAGAATATATATGGAGATGGCCACGAAAAAGGATATACAACCGGCATTTTGGAACGGTAGAAACTAACAAACCCAAGATAGCGAACTTTATTTACATTACATTGACCATCGAACAAAACCACAGCTTTATCTTCTCTGTCATGTAAGACCTCTATGCAAAAAAATTAAGAAATAAAAATAAAATATAAAATGGTGTCTACGGACAATTAGAATCCTTCAACACTAGACCTTTGAACAGTTGAGGATGATGATCTCCTGCTTTCTTGTATAACTATATCCTCCCCAGAGAGGGTAGATGAACATGTTTTGGGAGCAAAAGATAACGGCAGTACAGCAAACCTTGTGGACGATATAGATAATCTGCTTGTTGGAGGTAGACTTAGGAGCTGGTGTAATGATCCCATTCAAGCTGGGTGACCTTAACATATGTTTTGCTGTAACTGCTCCTGGCTCTTGCAATGGAAACTGAGAGGTATAGTTTATGTCTTCTACAATTTTGAGATGCTCTACAATAGTTCTCATGGTGGAACTCTCGGATGGATCCATTTGAAGACATCGTGAGCAATATCAGCCACTGCCTGTTCTGCTTTGGCAGGGAAATGACCCTTTAGCTGAGAATCCACAATCAGGGACAGTCTAGACTCATCAGCCAGAAAAGGCCGACTCCACATAACTAAATTCCTCTCTTCCTTTGGGTGACAACTATCAAGATTTTTCCTACCAGCGAGCAATTCAAGAAGCATAATTGACAATCCCAAAACTACAAACATTGCTCTTTGGGGTTGGCAGTGTAAGTGTTATGCCCTAGGTCCAATCAACTTTGGACATAAACACTTTAAATATATATTCGATGCATATGTATGGCAATATCTATTATTTAATTGAATTAATATTCTAATAAATTAAATAACAGAATCCGTAGATTCAAGTCTTGGTGATTTGTTAATCACAAGGAGTTGTGATTGTGAGATACAAATTACATATGA
>CAIGRT010196998.1:0-10498 GCA_903798405.1 Fraxinus platypoda | reverse complement strand
GACGATTTTTGCTTACAGCCCTACTAATGAGTTTGTCTTGTAGATTAGAGGATTAGATGAGCTGGTATAGTTGGAGATGCTCTTGAAAGTGTGCAATAATAAATGCCCATGTGATATTTCAAAAGAGGGCCTTTATTATAAGTTGAGCTGCGTACCATGAATAGTGTTCCTAATATGAGAAAGGCATGCTAATTATTGAAACAACTTTAAACACTATTTCAGGACAATAGAGAGAAATGGTATATTAATTAGCTAAACAAATTTAAACACTAAAAGCTTATCTTACGGTCCTACGACAAATGCTTTAATCTCATACACTCGTCCCTCACGAGTTTGGTCACTACATTCAAGTTTTCTAATTGTTATTATCCCATAGTTTAGAGCTCTACAGTAAGTAGCAACTGTTAGGACTACATATATAATGACATTTGATAGAGAAAATATATATTGGTGACCCTTGGAATACTTAGATTGCTTCTTAGTTAATTTTTTGATGATCTTGATAGACTTTCCGGTTAAACATGTATGCTTCCTTCATGGAAACCTTTTTGGCCAGCCTGCTGTCCCTCAAGTTTTTAGCGTAGAGGTTTGAGAGGTGACTATACTATACTGTCTTTGGATGCAGAAACTAGGAGATATCATGGAAATGACTTTTGGCGGACGTTACGTTATTATGTTAATGGCACTGTTCTCAATTTATACGGGGTTAATATACAATGAATTTTTCTCTGTGCCGTTCGAATTATTTGGCCGTTCTGCATATTCATGCCGTGATCCGTCTTGCAGGTATCCCTAACGTTATTTACGTAGAATATTTTATTGTTGTTGCATAATCTCTTCCTGTATTCGACTTTTCTGAATGTAGTGAGGCAACTACTGTGGGATTGATCAAGGTGAGTGACACTTATCCATTTGGTGTGGATCCCGCATGGCACGGTTCTCGCAGTGAGCTGCCATTCCTTAATTCATTGAAAATGAAAATGTCAATTCTTCTTGGGGTGGCCCAAATGAACCTTGGAATAATATTGAGCTATTTTAATTCGAAATTCTTTGGGAATAGCATAAATACATGGTAAGTTTTAGTTTGTTCCTTGCTAATAATTCTTTTAACGACTTGAATTTGATGTGTCCAAACACTGTGCACTTGCATCTTCATATACCTCTTTATTAGATGAGATGCTTTTGCTGTTAGTTTATTTTCTCTTCAACTTACGGACCATCTATGCAATTTCAGGTTCCAATTTATACCCCAGATGATATTTTTGAACAGTCTTTTTGGCTACCTCTCTGTCCTTGTAATCATAAAGTGGTGCACTGGATCCAAATCTGATTTGTATCATGTAATGATATACATGTTCCTGAGTCCTACTGATGAACTTGGTGAAAACCAGCTTTTTCCTGGGCAGAAAACAACTCAGGTTGATTAATTATTCTAAGCAAAATACTTCTTCTCCAGATTTCTTTTCTTTTTACCTTCAAACCATCTCATTTTATTTTATTTGATTGATACTCATCTTGTTCATCAAACTTCTCCAGCTTGTGTTATTGCTGTTGGCCCTCGTCTCTGTTCCATGGATGCTGCTACCAAAGCCTTTCCTTTTGAAGTTACAACACAGTGTATTATATTTCTCTATTCTTATTTTCTACATAATTACTGGGTTAATCTTCTGGTGCAAAACTATCTCATTCTTATGCCATTTTTATACAATGCTTCTGCAGCGGCACCACGGAGAGTCCTATGCACCACTTCCAGACTCAGAAGAGTCTTTGCAGTCGGAACCAAATCATGATTCCCATGGCCATGAGGAGTTTGAATTCAGTGAAGTTTTTGTACATCAGCTCATTCATACAATAGAATTTGTACTTGGCGCAGTCTCAAACACGGCTTCATATCTTCGTCTATGGGCTCTCAGGTATACTTTCAGAACCTTCAAGTACACCTTGAAGCGTTTCAACTAATTTCCCTAAAATGGAAACAAACTGTTAGCATCTGTTGGGTCACCTAGTTGGACCGGAAACTGGACAGAGTTTATGGTGAAGCAGTGACCCAGTTTGCCTTGACCTTGCCGGTTTTAATGTGATACATAAAAAACTTGTGTGTTTGAGAGGAGTTTTCAAACATGGATTCTCCCACCGAAATCACAATGCCTTCCATTTTCCCACCACCAATCCTCATGCAATATTCTTACTCCAAATATATATAATATAATTCCTTTTTAACTTTTTTTCGTAAAATATTTGAAAGATTTATTAAACTGACACTTATTATACATGACTTTGGTTTTTTACAAATTCAATACAATTTTAACATTATAATATAAGCATTAAAGGAAGTTCATAAATTACAAAATCATAAAACAGAGATGCAGAGATCAAAACAAATGATAAAAGAAATGAAAAAATTGGATACTAGTATACTAGTATAGACATGGTAAATAAAAACACTTAAAAATATGAGAGAAGAAAAACACATCATAATATTTTACTCGACTTAAAATAATTAAGAATTACTTGAAATTCATATTTGACTTATGAAACATCTCTAACTTTTACATTTATTATTTATCTATTCCTCCTATTTCAATTTAAAAAATATTTTGTAGCTAGACTTTTGATCTTACTATGACCCACTGATTGAACCAATTACCCATTGGCTCAGTGCTTCAACCAGGTCAATGACTGGGTCAAAGCTGAAAACTTTGATCACATGCCTTCAGTTTCATTTCAGAGCATGAATTCTCGGTAAATTTGTGCACAAATAGGCAGTGAATATTTGCTTAGACTGTGAAAAATGCCTAATGTAAGGTAGACATCTCCATTCACACCAGTGGTTTAAATGACAATAAGTCTATGCTAGTTTCAGAATCCTGAACTCTTTGTTTCATGTTTTATTAAATATTGTTCAATACATTATATCGATAAATAGATGCTAATAATCTAATGGTTTTTTTTTCTTCTGGTTCTCTTCAGCCTTGCTCACTCTGAGTTGTCCAGTGTGTTCTATGAGAAGGTTCTTCTTCTTGCTTGGGGGTAAGTGAATCTATCATACACATTTTCTTAACTTGATAGTAGATTATCAAATCCACTATTGGGAAAAAGGAACAATGTATAAAATCATTACTGGCACAGCCAATCCCAATTTTTAGGAAATTATATACTTTTCTTTCTTTTTCTTTTAATTTTGGAGTTGAGTTACAATTTTCTTTGACATAATGACATTATAAATGCACTGGAACCCTTTCCCAAGTGTCCTAAGCCCAAGGAACTATAAAAATGCATGATTAACGTGTGAAATGTGGATGCAAATATATGGACAAGCCTAAAACTATTCAACCATCTATTTGCTGCAGGTACAATAACGTAATTATTCTTATAGTTGGCATCGTCATCTTCATTTTTGTGACTGTTGGAGTGTTGTTAGTTATGGAAACTCTCAGTGCCTTCCTGCACGCATTAAGGCTTCACTGGGTGGAGTTTCAAAACAAGTTCTACGAGGGAGATGGTTACAAGTTCTATCCGTACTCGTTTACCTTGCTTGATTATGAGGAGGAATGATTCTCTACTATCATATTAAATTATAGCTAACTGAGGATTTATGAATACTTCGAATGTGTACAATCATGGGATGTTTCTTTCTTGATTCTTTCGATTGGATGGCCATGCATAGAAGAGGCAATAAAACTTGGAAGTTATTGCCTTTGGAAAAGCTTTTGCGTTGAGCATACTTTCTCATATATTATTCGTCATTGGGAAGAATAAGCAGTCCTTGAGGTCGGCAGCTATTTAACTGATTTCAGTAGCTATGATTTTGTGTAACAATTGGATGATAAAATCTTATCCTTGCTTGTATTTTATTTATGTAGATTGGCATGGATTTTGTTCAACATTTTGTTGCAAGGAAATCTAATAATATGTTGTTTTTGTTTTCTTATTTACGTTATTGTCCTTTTCCAATTTTTTTTTTTAAAATCGGGTCTAATTTCGTAATAATCCTAATGTACCTTCCACCCTTCCCTTCCTCCAGCGTCTGACCCGTCTCTCCCCAGCCCTTCGGTGCCCCATCACGTCCCTCCTAAGCTCTTGTCGTCCCCCTGCTCTACAGCTCAGATATTAGACATTGGAAGTCCAAGAAAAAAAGGTTTTCCGGTCAAGCATTCATTTGATTTCCTCCCCACTTTCACCAAATGTCCTTCACACTTTTAGCAATTGAGGGTGAAAATTGACGTGAAATGTACCATTATAATTATTCATTCATTTTTTCTGTGGGAAGCAATTCGCACAGCAAATGAGACTTAATCATACTATGAGGGACTGAAATCCTGTAACAAGCAGCAGTAATTATTAATACATGATGACATTTATATTGTTTTAAGCAAATACATAACCCCAACAAACCTAATCTGCCATTAAAAAGTAACAAGCAAATCAGTTAGTTATACACAACTTACGTACAGAAGCAGAAATGAAGTGAGAAAATAAGACTGCCAACATCATATCCTACATTTAGGTACTAACAGCTGCAACAGTGGAAACCATCGAGTCCACCCCACAAACATTATGGCCACGACAGATTTTGTAGTATCCCTTCTCTCCCCACTTTTCACCCCAAGAATTCTTGATAATCCAATATGGCTTCTCTTTCAGTCGAATCGGAGCATAGCCAGCTGCACCGTACCCGACCAACAACACGCCATGATCCAACACCCGCTTAAAACATATGTATGGACAGGACACCCCTCCTATGTATGTCTGCATGAAGGCGGCATTGATACCCACTGCATCCAACAAACAATTGCTCTCACAACATAATACTTCCTAAAACTCGATATGAACAGGGGTAATATGAAAGGAACAGCAAAGTAGTACCTGCAAGAGGGCCATTCTTAACGAGATTTGCAGCAATTTGATCTTCGTCAAGGGACACGACACTAAAGTTAGCAACCTTTGCAGCAATCTTGGATTTGTCAAATTTGCAAGCTGCACGGTCAGTGCCCGTGTAAGCATAGTCTTCTTCCTTCATGAGTCCACCGGCTTTAAGAGCGTACTCAAAAGCACTGTTCATCAGTCCCCCACTACAGCCAGAGTCGCATGAATCTTTTTCTTCTGGATCACACTGCAAATAGTGGAAATTGATATAAATACAAACTAGAATTAGTATTTAGAGGGGGAAAAGGGAAAAAATCTAACCAGTCAATGTAACCCAAACAATAATACTATGCCTACTCCAAAACATAACAAAAATATGCAAACTGACCAAATTCTCAAGAAGAACTACTAGGTTTAGGGGTTCAAGATCGATGAGAATCTAATCTAAACAGGGACAAGTGCACACTTATATGGCAGATCATACACAACTAACTTTTCAAGATTTATAGAGCTTTTACGAGTCCTTCCATAAAGATGCATTTAACATAGTACCCCATCTAACCACCACTTCAAAAGCCAAGAATTTGAAGATAGCTGAGCAAATAATTTGATTTCAACAAGTTTAACAGAAAATTCTATATTAGATATTATCAATATTTGGTATCGAAATCCAAATGAATCATTTGATCACTTATATAAAATCTTTCAGATCATTCAAACATTCTAAATTTCTAATAGGATAAAAACTACAGTAAATAGCCATTCAAGTGTCAAGAACATATAACCAGCTGTGCATTCTTAAATCCTTATCGAATCACAGACAAGTTCAACCAAAATTCTCTCAAATCCTCCAAACATTCTAATAGGAGAAAAGCTTCACCAGTAAATAGCCATCCGAATATCCAGAATATGTAACCTGACGTGCATTTCTATCAAATCACAGTCAAGATCATCCAAAAAAGGGGGGAAAAAAAGACACAAAATTAGGTGTCAAAGGCAAAAACACAAAGCATTAGAAGGCCAAAACTTAAAAAGAGAGTTAAAAGCCGCACCTCATGATCACATTCCACAAGCTGTTGCTCGCTGAGGCTCACAAGCTTTCCCGTAGACAAAAAGTTCGCACCTTCCAGTGCTCCAGTGGTGCTAAACGACCAGCATGACCCACAGGAACCCTACTTTACACAATCGAGAATAACCAGTGAGAATCATATGCAGAGAACCACCAAATTAAGCACTAGATTCAAAGTCAACACCTGGGTAACATAGGAAATTTAAAATCGAAACGTTGAATTCCTTTTCTAGCATCGGTTCAAGTCTTGGTTCAACAGCTCATTTCCAATAAAAAAAAGTTGCATCTCAGCTAAACTAACCTGATTCTTGACTGGCGTGACGGCACCGTGGTCTCTCCAATCGAAGTCAGTGGGAAGGTCATTGGTCGGAAGGATCGGCGCCTTGTTAGCGTCAACGGGGAGGCGGAGGCGTCGGTTGACGCCGAGGTGTTGTCGGCGAAACTCTTTGGGAGTGAGATCTGAGAACTGAGTTACGCCGTGGATGGCGGAGGGGTCGAGCTTCTGGTGGCGCCTGGCGTGGCGCATGTTAGCCTTGAACACGGTGAGCCGGTAATCGTGCTCATCCTTGGTAGCATACGTCTTTGTGAACCTCTTCTTGAAGATCTCAAAATGATGATCGTCGGTCAACGAGTTGTCATCGTTAGCATTTCCTTGATCAACGACTTGACGGATCAGAATATCGTCCACTTCACCGGCGTCTCCACCCGCTACGGCGGACCAAAACGGCGTCGCGAGAAGGATTGAGGAGAGGAAAAGAAGGGCTAAACGGTATGCCATGGTGCTCTGCTAAAGAGCAGAGTGACGGGTGCAATATATAGAGACAGATAATTGTATCTGTAGTGTTACCAACCAGGGAGTAGGGAACCCAACCAATGGATTATGTCAAGGAATGATATTTTTAGAAAAATGCTGAGTGGGGGTAGGGAACCAACCATTGGATCATGACAACGTGTCGTAAACATAAGCAATCGCGCTATGGGTACACTCTATTTTACCNATCTGTAGTGTTACCAACCAGGGAGTAGGGAACCCAACCAATGGATTATGTCAAGGAATGATATTTTTAGAAAAATGCTGAGTGGGGGTAGGGAACCAACCATTGGATCATGACAACGTGTCGTAAACATAAGCAATCGCGCTATGGGTACACTCTATTTTACCCGACGCTTTACACGATTACGTGGCAAGAAAATTTGAATTCAAATTGAACCGGCCCATTTAAAAAACCAACAACTGAAAACATGAACCGGCTCAATAACAAAACAACTATTCTCTTTGCCTCAATTCATTTTCCCCCAAATCAGAGAGGAGAACCCTAGGAGGCGAAACCTTCATTCGAAGTCGAGCACACATCCATCTCCACCGAAGTAAGCATCCAGTTGTCCGGAAAAAATATTGTCCCCCATCGCTTCCGGCGGAGTCTCGCAGCAACCCTTCACTTCCAATTTCCCCCAAGTCACAGTAAACCATTGGATGCGAGAAATTTGTTCGAAGTCATCACTCCTCCATCTCGACAGGAGTAAGAAGCTTTTAAGTGGGCAATTGTCATTTTGTATTCCAGCCTTCGCCTCCGACAGTATCTCGAAGCAAACTTTATGTAAGCACGGTGTATTTTCGATTTTGCTCGATGTCACTGTTTTCGAAAGATACAATCTACAGTGATGCACGTACATATACTCACAACTTACAGATCTATTTGATCTAACTGAGATTTTTATTTTTTTACAATGACGTGAGAAAATCAATTTTGGGAATTTAATCTCTGAATTTCACTCCCAAAAAAGGGAAAAAAGAGAGAAAAGGGGGGAATAAAGCTAATCAATATGTATTACTGTATTCAATTCCTGAATAGGTTTTATACCACATTACTATAAGTTTTGAGTATCTGTGCGTGCATCACTGTAGTTTGCATCGGATTGTGGTTGTTGTTTAATGTGGATATGTCCTTATTTCGTATGCAGTATGCCAGGGAAAAACTCCGGTGTATGTCATAGTTGTCGCCAAAAGGGTCATTTCTTTGCGGATTGCTTGAGAAAACGACACTGCCTGTCCGTGGTGTAAAGTAGGCTTTGTGAAGTGCTTTGAGGTCGAGAAGGATACAAAGAACAAGGGGAAACGGTTCAATTGTTGCAGTGCTAACTGCAAATATTGGGAATGGGTTGAAAACTCGGAATCAAGCGGCGGGGGATCAAGTAGCAGTACCATGAATTCAAATAATAATGGGGCGGTTGCCGAAGATGAACACTTGTCTCGCCAGTTCCATACTCAATGTCGCGTAACTGAAGACAAACTGATTGATATTCAATTGACCATGACAATATGCAAGGCCAGCGAAAGTGTGGAAGTGGCTAAGAAAGAGAAGTGACTGGCATGACTAGTCGTCATGTTGGCATCAGTTTCACTCCCTGCAACTTGTGATGTGCAGTATGTGTTTTTTTTGTTAATGTAGTCTTGTTCTGCTGGTATGTGTAGTTGTTGTTAGTTGGGTAAATGTAAGGTATGCTGAGGATGTTGGTATGGAGAATGAGTAAGTGGGTGACTGTAATTGGCCGACTGTAATGTAGGAGAATTTAGTGTAGGCTAAGGATGTCTGTAATGTATTTTCACTACTATCTGAGTCAATGCAGAATTCTCATATTAGCTGTGTGCACATTGGTTAATTGGGTGACTGTTTGGGTGCTCCTTCATCTGAGTTCAATAAAGAATGTTGGACTTAAGAATGGTAACTAAGACATGATGTAAAGCATGTTGGACATTAAGAAAGTAACTTAACCTGTACTTATGAACCTGTCATTTAACGTTGGCTGCTAATAACTGAATAGTTTAGCCGCTCAATCAATTTCCATTGAAACGAAACACAAAATAGAAGTATAAAAACCCATGAAACACAAATCATTGTCATCTAATAACATCAACTGTATGATTGAATTTGTTTCAGCAGATACAACCACAACGTAAGTGAACTACATGCTTCAATTGTTAAACAAGAATTAGACAACATGCTTCCATTTTCTAAGTGATGATGCTGCTTCCATTGTTCTACATGATGCTTCCTCACATGTTTGCGCCACTTTGGTGAGGTATAGGTGGATGATAGTACGGCATTACCTTTCCTAAAGTAGTGATAATAAGAGTATTAAAGAAACTAGAATACGACTTCAACGAAATTCTAGAATGATTAACGCATACCTTGATCATGTGCATGTACAATCGGCACAACATCTCCCACGCCACCTTGGTGAGGTACAACTGGATAAAAGTAAGGCAATGCATTCCTTTCTGGAAAATAAGAAGAGTATTGAGGAAACTAGAGCACGACTTCAACGAGATACCAAAAATGATTAACACATACCTTCATCACGTGCATGTATGATCGGCACAACACCTCCGACGCCACCTTGGTGAGGTATAACTAGATAAAAGTAAGGCAATCCATTCCCTTCTGGAAAATAAGAAGAGTATTGAGGAAACTAGAGCACGACTTCAACGAGATACCAAAAATGATTAACACATACCTTCATCATGTGCATGTACGATTGTCGCAACACCTCCCACGCCACCTTGGTGAGGTATAACTGGATAATAGTAAGGCACCACGTTACCTACTGGGAAATAATAAGTATTGAGGAAACTAGAGCACGACTTCAACGAGATACCAAAAATGATTAACACATACCTTCATCATGTGCACGTACGATCGTCGCAACACCTCCTAGTTTACTTGGGCACGTCTTCCGTCCCCTTCGTGTACTCGAAGTCGAATGTGACTGCATAATCAACAGATAATTACTAGTCAACCGCACCGTAATTTAAAAAATAATAATAAAAACATTCCACGATATGTACCCTGTAATACCTTAGCTCTACTGGATGCTGTTTCCAAGGGGATTTTGGTTCGAAGTTTTTTCGTGGCGCCTTTCCTCTTCGAGCATTTTGGGTCCTGTATGACTGCATTGCCGTTATGTTCTGACACTCCACCGTCCGACGATAATTGCAATACATGTTGGGACACGTCATTGCTTCTGCATCTCGACCGAGTCTTCTGAAATGATTGTTTTTTACTTTCAATCCACTGTAGTACATCACGAGTTTCATCGTCATTCCCTGTAGCCATGTCCGCAAGTGAAGCAAATGATTGACACATTTTATCATATCTCAACTGGGCGTGCTACTCAAACCATCATAATTCATTGCGACCTTTGTGTGGGCTCTACTAACACCCATTCTCCATATTCGTAATATATAGGTGTTTGGCAATGCAGTGACGTTGTTACGGATGAGTACAGCGATCGCGTGCTTGCAAATTATAACCCGAAACTCAAACAAGTGGCAACTACAAACAATTTCGCAACTCTGTCTTTGAAATGTCACGAAAAGCTTATGTTTCTTAACTCGATTTTCAAGTATGACATCCTCCAATACCTCATAAGTCGTCCCCCAAAATCCCTCCGACGAAGATATGAGGTCGCAATAAACCTTTCCAACGAATTCATCCGGAACTTCCGAAATTTTAAAATGGTATAAACTCTTTGAAACTGCTTCTCCAACTCGTACTTCGTTGC
>CAIGRT010196997.1:0-14230 GCA_903798405.1 Fraxinus platypoda | reverse complement strand
GCCCCTGTTTGACATACATTATTTCAAAATATATTATTTTATAACTTATTTTCAACCACACATTCTTCAATAAAATAATATTTTTCATCACATCAATAACTTTTCCTTACTTTTTAATCACATATTTTCCATCATATCACTATTTAAAATACATTATTTCCTCAATAATATCCATCAAACATACCCTTATGTTGTGTTTCTCCGATTTTTAACCCTTGTACACCTATAAGTAAGACTCATTGGCGTTGTTTTTATTTACTCCTATCTTGTACAATCATAACTTAACATATACTCATCATTTCCTTGTCCAAATTCTGCATCAAAACTTTTGTTTTATTTTCATTAGAAGAGGAGTACAACACAATTTTTAGGTTTGGCGTTCTTGTGTTTTGAAATGTTGCAAACACAAGACGTTGTTTGTTGTATTTTGAGAGTTGATTCTCTAATCCGTAAGCATCTATACGGGGCAAATTCAATTTAAGGATAAAGAGTTCAAATTTTGCTTCGATCCTTTGCATTTCATTGTGCATTTATAGTAATTAGTATTTTATGCATTTTTTTAAATCTAGAAATTGACTTCCATTTACACCTTTGATGCATACTTTCTGTGCAATCACAATGTTACAACACTGTTTCTAATATATCCAATCATTAAAAAGATTAAATATTACTTATACATAATTCAGGTGCGAAGCAGATACTCCAACTAAAAAAAAAAAATGTTGTCTAATATATTGCTTATTGGACATTTAAGCAAAGGAAAAGATGACTACTCAAGATAAAATATGTACAACGAAAATGGCTCCTACTTTGTGAATGCCCCTGCTTTGATTCAGATGACGTTCTTTAATCTTAACAAATTATTCTTAAGAAAATTACTTAAATTCCAATTGTAAAATGCTGCTGAAGGGAAAATAACATGTGATGAATAAATTCTAGTTCTTGAACTGCCACATTTAAAAATTTAGATTTTACATGAGATGACATGATACTAAAGTAAATTTTTTAGGTCAAGTCTATACATTACCACTAATTAAGAATTAGTTTTTATACTTATCAGAGTTCTAGTGCCATTTAAGCTTCTACATGATATATGTTAGGTTTTAAGTTGTATTGACTATTTTTTAGACAAAATGATTATTATAAAAGAGTTGTAAAAGTCAAGTAGTCATTTGGAATGTTGTGTACATGAATTAAGAGTTTTTGGGTTCGAGTATGGAATATGGAGAAAGAGTCGTTGGAATTATGCTAACCCATCGCCAAGCTAATGCTCGAGCATCCAAAACAGAATCATTATCGCTCACCTGTGCCTCGCCTGCGCCAACCTGGTACTCGAGCGACGATATTTTTCGAGAAACCATAGTTCGTGATTTTCAAAAGTTTTATTTATCCTATACTACCACAATGCCTCTATATTATAAATATCCAAGCCCCACTTTGTGAAAAGTGTGGTTGATCATTATTTTCTACCTTCATAACATCCTTTGAAGATCAACCAACAATTCTATATCTTGAGATCAATCAACCATAAGTTGGAAAAAACATCAAAATCAAATAATCCAAAACATCACTTCCTAAATATAACGAGTAATGTACTTTCTCAATAGCTTTCAGAGATTGCTGAAGATTAAAGGAGATTGAACTAGAAACACAAGAAGAATACAAGAACATGTGTTCTGGTGATCCACAGGAAATAGATAATTTCAGAAGATCGGAGCAGGTGTGATTGAAGTACGTTTTATCGGGTCTTGAAGATTGCAAGAATTAGATCAACGAATCTAGTGAGTTTTTAGGTTGGATTATATTGTAAGTTCGTATTATCTATAGTTGAATTACTGGCTTGATTCCGAAATTTTTAATCATGTGAAGGATTTTCTTCATCAACAAATCTTGTGTTATTTAATACTTTATTTACTAATGTGGCAATTCAACATAGGATAAAATTGACTTAATTGACTAAATATTTAGAATAATTAAAATGTGACTTGTTATTAATTGGTAATTTTAATTCCGCGTTATTCACATATTTACCCCCTCCAGATGATTTTAGAGTTGAACTCGTAATTTACAATATATTTCAAGAATAATAATAATAATATTCAATTTTACCAGAGTTCATCATTTATGTAGAAATGGGATCATTGCTACATTATTCAATGAAGTCATGATGCATTTTTATTAATTGAATAACTAGTCATAAATTCCAATAAAGATAAATAACTTTAACATACATATTACATAGCATTATTCACATTCCAAATTGTTTATATACAAAGAATAATGCTACTTGTAGTCGTTCATTATGGTGATCACCCTACGTTAATGCATTAACGTATGACGACTACGGTAGTAAGGGAATGCAAATAACATCACTCTACATTGAAACGCCATGTATTAATGATCCAATGTCTAAAGGGACGAAGCTACTTTATAGCAGTATTTTTGGTAGAGTGGCACATGATATGCTACACTTTATTATGGAAAGTAGGGTTGTAGATGCTAGCTAGGGCGTACCACATTCATATCTGATACATAATTTTGCTTCCCACTTCAATTTTCTTCTTTATGGTTCCTTTTACGACATGTCCATGCAAATACGTTAAATATGGAGACATTGATTCCATGATTTTGTCTGTAAAGTTTAATTTGGATCGGTTTTCAAACACTATAATTTTACGAAGCATTGCGAATAAAAGAGTTCAATTCAAAATTGATAATTGAGGATAGATAGTATTTACATAGGAGAGTGTTGTGCTAAATTACAAGTGCGCGATATCTCACACAAGTAACATAGTAGATCTAATTATCATTTTCACTTGGACAAATTGTATACTAAATTAATTTAATTCTAGCCAACTTGCAACTTAAGAAACACAAACATAAACTAGTAATAAAGTAAAAGAATAAAACATGGAAAACTACACGAATCAAACGGACCCTAATTACAAATTCATATTCTGATTCAAATGTTGTGTTGCCGATCAATAAATTCAAGTTCAATATTGAAGTTCGTCTCGGATGGTATATATTGTGCGGTTTCTTCAAAAAAGGGCATGCGATCGCACGAAGAAACTGAGGTGCCCATAAGGCCGCACAGCACACCTTATGTTTCTGAACTTTCAACTTTGATTTTGGTCCCTAACTCGAATTTTCTCATTTTCTTCTCTTCAATCATGAATGCCCGACTTTGTTTAGTCATCAACAATTTAGCTCCTTTTTCGCCCATTTTTCACTTGAATATCTCCAAACACAAAAGTTTACCTAATAATACAAATACAAAATAATTCAATAGAAATGTAGCTTTCAAACTTGACAATTATGTATCAAGGGAAAAAATAAATTCGGAATAACTGCCGAGCAGCTTACAGGTATTGCACTGGCAGCATCTGGCCCAATGAAAATGTATAATTCTCCGACAATTTTTCCCTATATACATAGCACGGTTGATATATATTTATCAGATTTTCCAAAGAACAATCCAGCCAACAAGCCAACTACGAACCAATCTATCTCCGAAGATAGATTATGCAGTGGGTAAATAGGTCAGAAGTCTAAAGACTCGAAGGCAATAGTTCATATTTGCTCTTTTCAAAAGATTACAAAATGCAAAATAATTAAAAAATGTTAGCACAGTAAAATACCTCAATTAACTTTACACCTCTATCGAGAGGGTTGCCACTGGCTTCCTTTTCAGTCTTTTACACACACATGGATATTTTCTAGCAAAGAAGTAAGCACGTTTGGGAGGTAATTTTTTTTTTTTATAATCGCTCTTGGTTAAATATATTTTTATTCACATATTTTGTAAGATTCGTAACTATTATTACATTCCATAGATTTCACAACTTATAATCGCTTAATTTTAATATAATCACTTACGAAACACGCAAAAGCCTACAATTCAATTCATGAACCTTTAGGCATTGGAAAAAGAATAAAGATAGACCTTTTCGTTATACTGAATAAATCAAGAAACAAATTAAATAGTCAGAGACTTTCTATTTATAAAGAGTGTCTTATATATAGAAGAAATGATTTTTAAATTTAGACACTAAATTTTTTTTTTATAAACTCTAACTATAATCTCTATTTCTGCTCTTCATTTTTCTTTTTTTATGAACATTTATTGATTATTCCTCATTTTCTATTTAACATATTTTTTTGTAATATTAATGATCAATTACTTTAAATGTGAGTTGGAATAGAGTGATTATATTCCCACCACATTTCTTTTTATAACTATACTACATTTTAATTTAATTGAATGTTATTAACCTTTATTCATTATTACACTTATATCTTTAAAATTTTTCTACATCACATTCTTATTTTTAATATTTTATTAATTAGAAAATATTGTCCAGAATCATGATTTTTTTTTTGGTAAATATTGTTAACGTGCTTTAAAATTAAGGTAAAATATTTAATCGCATTTTTGCATTATTATTTTTTTATTATGTAAAAATACAATGTACAAATAAATCTTTTAACTATAACTTAAAAGAAAATTTTGGAGAGAGACACTAATTGGGAATAATTTATGTTAATTTGAGAATAAGAATGTGACGAAGAAAGTTTGAAACATAAATGAGATAATGTGTAAAGGTTATGAACTTTACATTAAATTAAAATGTAGTTTAGTTATAAAAAAAATGTGGTGCGAATATGTCCACTGGAGATGCTCAATCGCCACTTATAAATATTCATGTACATGTGCTATTCTATACTAATGCCTGTGGCTGTGGCCATACAATATTTCTCCCTTTTGTCCACACTATAACAGTTTCTCACAAAGGAAAAAAAAAAAAATGTCCAACGTCCTCTGGAAAAGTTTCAATCTCTGTTTTGCCAAATTCAAGTGCCTCCCCACCATCACTTTTTCGTCGCAGCCGCCACTGAAGGAAGAAGAAAAAGAAGTTGAGCAAAATCCTAAAAACCCTTCAGCCTTAATCAAGAATTTCAATTCTCTCTTTGATCATCAATTGAATGATTCTGATACTGATACTGATACTGATTCCATTCCTGACTTTGCTCCTGTCCTCGCCTCCCAACGCTTCTTCTTCTCCTCCCCCGGCCGCTCCAACGCAATCATCGAGCCACCAGAATCCCCACCACGGCAGGCGGTAGTCGATGGCGGAGTTGCCATTCAGACCTACTCTCTAAACCCGT
The DNA here is from genome assembly GCA_903798405.1 of Fraxinus platypoda. Taxonomy (NCBI): domain Eukaryota; kingdom Viridiplantae; phylum Streptophyta; class Magnoliopsida; order Lamiales; family Oleaceae; genus Fraxinus; species Fraxinus platypoda. The sequence goes on along the minus strand of CAIGRT010196997.1, from coordinate 9,061 downwards.
ATGCAGAATTCAAAAAATCAATGCAGGAAATGATTGAAGAGCGTGAGTTTACAGATGTTGAGACCGATTTCGAGTTCTTGCATGAGCTTCTTTTATGTTATTTAACGTTAAACCCTAAACACAACCACAAGTTCATTATTGGTGCTTTTTCTGACGTCATTGTATCGCTCATGTCGTCGTCACCATCTGTCGATGACTTTTGCTGGAAAACTCAAGGCTAGAAGCATTGCACCACCACTTCTCGGCGGTTGGTTTGAATTTTTTTTTTCCCCTTTTTATTTAAGAATAGATTTGAAAATGGGGTTATCTTGTTTGTTTATTTTTTCAGAAGATTTTATATTTGGTAGATGTAATTATAAGTTACTGAAATTATTAAACGATGGACGTGTCATTTAATGATAAGTTATTAGTCGACCTGATCCTGAAAATATCCATATAGCGTGTCTCCACTCAATAGGATCATAGCACTTTTTGGCATCCTGTAGTTAAAGTGGGAGTACGTACGGACAACTCCAAAACAGTGCTCCATAAGAAAACTCATTATATGAGTCATGCTACACTTTGGTTTGCCTATTATACCTAGGATTTTTGAGAGAAGCTTGTAGTCTAAGCTTACAAAGAGGCTTGAAATTTTGCAACTTGTGAGTAAGAATGTTCCAAGGACTTTGGAAGAAGAACAATGAGGAGCAAGATTAGAAGGTTAGTATATGAATTCCCTGATTACTTTCTTTCGAAAGCCCCGCATGAGCACAAGCCAAACTACTCATGCAGAGCAGCTAACTTTGAGACAACTAATGGCAAACTTATTGCCAATCAACAGCACCTGCAAAAATTCTGTGAAAACAAACCCTGTACTCATAGCTTTTTTATTAACATATTTGATTGCTTCATTTTATGTAATATTTTGGTCCTCATTTTTTCCAAAACTAATTTTCAATTACACATTTTTCCATAAAATAATGTTACACGCAAATTCAAATTTTTTTCTTATTTTTAATCACACGTTCTCCAACAAAATACTATTCTAAAATGTATTTTGATCCAAAAATGGGACTCAAACGGATATCTTATGCTACCTAGAATATTATCACAATAAAGTATATTTTTTCTCGTGTAGGGAACATGATTTTTCAATTAAATATTAATTATATTTTAACACTATTAAGCCCGATTTGACAATCATTAAAAATAAAATTCTTTTTTTTTTTTTCCATCAAACTCATTTCCAACCACACATTATCACAATAAAATATTATGTACGTAAATCCAAAACTTTTTTTATATTTTTTAACTACACATTCTCCAAAAAAATCACCATTCCAAAACTCATTTTCCAAAAAAAAAAAATAATAATAATAATAATAAATCATTTTTAATGGTTGTCAAATAGGGGCTAAGTTTAGTTCCATCCTTAATCCTGTAGTGATATGATTCAATTCACTTTTTAATTCATATTTAATTTTTAGATTAAAAAAAAAAAAAACACCATTGTTTAGTCCTCAATATTTAACATATATAGGTTTAGCATGACTGATTGCAAAATTGCATGCATGTCGAACAAAAAACATATAAATTAAACGTTACAAATTTTGTTACAAGATGATTCTGAAGAATGCTCGAACGATGTATATGTATATGCTACCTTTGATCTACAAAATACCTATGATAATTGGTGGATGTGTCATGCATGTTAATTAAATGTTGATTAGGGACAATTGGGGAACAATTTAGAAGAATCCAATAAAGAGATCCAACTACCATCCAATTAAAATGATGACAATTTAATAATGTAATTACCTAATTCCTAACACAATAAAAATTATTTAATTCTGATCAGTAACCTTTTTCTCAGGTTTAGGTAGGATTTGCATATAAAGAAAAAGTTAACCAGTTTTTCAATTTGCACCAACTATTTCGGGGAGAGTGAGCTTGCATTTAGACAAACTGTGTTTCACTAAATTGTTTTATTTTCACTTAATCCCTATATGCTTAACTAGTTGATTAACACCCGTTATTGTAAGAACAATGGTTGCTCCTTCTAATAAGGTTAACTTCTTAAGATAATATCAAAGCGCAAAAGGTTTAGAAAAACAATTTGTTTCGTTTATAGTTCAAGCAAATAGTGAAATATCAAGATTGAATTTCGCAAATGAGGCACTATCTTGAGGGTCATAATCAATATATAAGTCTTATGCTATTTCTCTTAACAGTATTATCATATTTAGGTGGAACTTCCAAGAATTAGGGGATGGCACGGGTTGGTTTTGGCCTTAACCCAGGACCATCCTTGAGATTTTGAGGTCCTAGATGACTCGTCACTTATGAATCCAACACTCGGTGAGTATCGACGGTCGTCCGTATTGATTCCGTCAAAAAAATTTCCTTTATAGACAGCCGCCCGTGCTCACCTCTCATACTGGATTGTCACTGCGACTCATTATTATGATGCCTTTAAACATAATTTTTTTTCAAACGTAAAAATAATTAAATATTTAAATAAATAATAATTTATATTTTAAATGAAAATTTGCTACAATCCAAAAGATGCAACAAAAAAATTGTATCTAACAACTCGAGAGACTAGGATAACATAATATTTAGTAGAATTATCCCCTTTATGAAAAAATATTATCATATTGTAAGTAATAATCTCCATGAATTATTAATTGAGAAACCCGAGTAAGGTACAACTTAGCAAATTTTAGAAAGTTCAAGGAATTTTTGAAAAAGTCTTTTAAGAACTATAATTTGAAGTCTTGGGAATGTTGCAATGATGACTCATAAGGAGAAGAGTGATTTTCAGTACTTAAACTTGAGATGAGGCTTTAGATATAGAAAGTTCAAAATTTAGGAATTAGATTGCAAAATAGAGAGAAATATATATATTTTTAGACGATAATATGAACAGTTAAGATTATTTAGTAATGAAAAACATAACTAGATTCTAAGGATTTAGAATCGAGAACTATTTAATAATTTTGAGATCTTGAGGGATTAAAGTGAAAATAAGTTTCGAAGTCAATAATGTATTTGAACCAAGTGAGTATTTATTGGACGATCGAGAATTATCCTACAAATATTGAACTCATTTCGAAACCTGTAATAAATGGTATATTATGGACTCGAAGAAAAGTTAATTTGGATAAATCAATTTGTAGTTATTGTAACGACCCGGGTCCCACTTAACGGGCTGTCCCGACTGTTAGATCGATGACGTACTGTCCCTACTGTACCAACATAGGTCTTTTCAGCATGTTTTATCCTCACTTGCACGCTCCCCAAGAAAACTTCCCAAAGGGTCACCCGTCATAGAATTACTCCAAGCCAAGCACGCTTAACTGTAGAGTTTCTAACGATGGACTTCCGGAAAAGAAGGTGCACCTTGTTGGTATGAGTAGTACCTATCAAATCTTTTAAGCTTTCCTGGTCTGGGTATTACAATCACCCCTGTTTGGGTATTACAATCATCCCTCGTTAGACTCGCGACGTCCTCGTCGCACTTGACAGATTCAGAATACAAAATTAGGATTGGAAATTGTTTCTCCATCAGATTTTATTGTAGCTCGTCATATGGACATAATCCATCAACAAAGTCGACCATATCATATCAAACAAGGATAGTATGAAATTGAAGACACCAAAAAGGATAGATTGTGTTGGTGAGTTTGAGAAAACTTAAGAAGAGATATTAATGGAGATGAGAGACAAAAAAAAGGGAAAGAATATATACAATGACTGAGAAAAGGGTATGAACACTAAAAAAAATGTGGAGGAGATGAGCATCAATGGTAGAGGAATTGGTTTGGCCAACTATGGCTGCTGACACAAGATCAGTAATAATTTTTTTATTTGAGTTGTGCTCTGTTATCATATTAAGATTAACACTTAGAACAAATAACTGAGAAGGTTAAATCTTATGCTAGCCCAATCTCTCGGATTTTGAGAGAAGTTTTAACTTGCTATTCTATCTTTTGAATTATATATAAAGTCTTCTTTTTAATATAAAAGTGTTATTTATTTAAATTTTGCTACACTTGTGAAAAAATGATTATGTTGAAGGGCCTTATAATAATTAGTCGCCTAGGGCCTCTAAATTCTCAGGGCCGGTATATTTACATATTAAAAGTAATACTGGTAGACCTATACTTGTATAGAAGCAATCTACTGCAATTGATTTACAAGAGTTTATTGTATATTATGATTGTAAAAAAGAGTTGTATGAGTTGTGTAGAACTTTATCTTTAACAATAACTATGGGTAGGTTCGTATAATATGCACAAGAGAAGAGAATCTTTATTATTTTCCATTTCATGTTATTAAACTAGTATATTTGTTTAATTAATCAGATAGTATAAATATATAAAATTATAATTTTTGTGCAATAAATATATATTATGAGAGAAAACAAGATGCATCATGTTTAAATTTTTAACATTAATATATTCTACCAATATAGTTGTTTGATTAATTAAAAAGAAAAAAAAAGATCATATAGAATTGATATAATTAAATAATAGTGAATGTGATGAATATGTTTGCTAATATTTAACCATGCATAATCTGTCTATCTATCGTATGAGAACTGATAGTTTTCAATGGAGGTCACATATTATTATTTATTGAAACTCCCTCCCTACAAGATAATTGTGTAAATTATGGATGATATAGAGAGTCAAATATTTTTTATGTTACAACAATCAATTAAAGATAATTAAGATTCAAGTAGCTAAAAAAAAAAAAAAAAAAAATCTACTACTAAATTGCATTATGGGAGGGGAGCAATTTTCGTCTCTCATTTTTCAATAACAGGTAGACTATTTGCTTGTGCATCTGTGCTTAATTCTCACATTTTTGGCACTTTTCTCCATCAACTAACTGTTCATACTAGCCACTACAATTTTGTCCAAAATATATAGTGATAGTAGGTAATACAGTTTGTGTACCAATATTATTTTTCTACTGTTTGAAAGAATCATTTCACTTCCACTAAACAGTAGAAATTTAGCGAAAATTATGATATGTCATTTCAATCAAATCATAAATGGACCTATCAAACGATTGATAGTGATGTAACAAAGAACAATAATTGGTTTGATCACCCCAAATGTTAATAATTTGTTGTCGATCCATCCATTATTCTCATGTTTTTATTGCTTTTTTTTTTCTTGTTTTCTTTGTAGATTGTAATCTAGTTATTTAATTGCTTTTTACCTTATTTATAATTTTAACTAATTCATAAGAACATCTATGTCATCATAAAAGGATAGCTTTTAAGGGCCAAATTTTAATCTGATTTTAATCTAAGTCAAAGTCAAACAATCAATATCAACCACATCTTTCATGTGTCGCAACATTTCAACCACACATTTCAAAAACTTCTATCACAGTCCACTTAAAATCTGATTTACACCAAACACCCTCTAAATCTTGATTATTGAATCAAAACACATTGAAAGTTTTATTATTTTGTCACGCTTGTTTAATAAAGAATTTTGTTTTTGTTTTTTTTTTTATTTTGTAAATATTTGATTCAAAAGTAAGAAAAGTTATGAATAAGTGTGAAAAATAATCTTTTTATAATGTGAAATTGAAAACGAGTGTAGGACTCAAATTTTTATTGACATATATTCGTAGGATTCATAACTTATTAGTTATTTTTTATCAAACATTCCGTAGGACTCATAACCTATAAATAATTAAAAAACTTAAACTTTACCAATCGGATACTTATTAAAATAGCACCAAATTTATTAATTGATTTATTTAAATTTTACCTATGATACTCTTATAATTAAAAATACTAATATATTTGTTTATTGTATAATGCTATTTAACACAAATTTAGGTGACACTTTATGCCACTCTTACATTATCTATTGAATAAAAAATATATCTCAATTTTATTAGATAATGTGGTAATGACTTTATACTGTCACCTAAATTGGTGCTAAATAACTTTACTTTTATTTTTAAACAAAAGTGTTGATCTTAATATTAAGTTACTTATATTTTGTGAAATAATGATTTTTAAAGTTACTTTTATACTAATAAAACATTTTTTTAAAAAAAGTAATGTAAATGTAACTTTTTAAGCATAATATCACTTGCTCTCTGTCTTCTATAGTTTTAAAAGTTGTCTTTTATAAATTCGGAATGTTTTAACTTAACAAAATTGTTACTATCTCATGAAAGCATAGTTATAAAATCCGGTACGGTTAGGTTAGTCGATGGGAAAACTATCGAGCCGGGTCTTTAACTAGTCAAAGTGATCTTAGTTGATCGGATTTCACTTGACCTAGTAAAATGGGGAATGGCAGCCCGAATTTGTAAAATTATATTGCTAAACTTGGAGGATTAAGGACATGAACCCACGACATCCACAGCTCCACTTTAATGTGGCAAGCCTACCTTGGAGCCGACAACTGTATTTGTCATTTGTGTATTCAAAACTTATATATAGAACCTATAAATCATCACGATTGACTTCAAAAAATTAGTCCAACGCATATATTGTATATAAGAGCCGTGATATATGTACACTTTTGGTTTACACTTCTGTGTGTATGTAGATTTGGATACGTTGATTTTAAAATACTTTTTTTCAATCAATAGTTAGATTTTTGATACATAAGAAGTGTTAATCAAAGTGTACACATTTGGGTGTACAAGTATTCTTATTCTGTATATAATAATCAAGTGAAAAAAAAAAAAAACATTCTATTAACTTTTTAAATATCAAATTATTATTTTATAGATTTGTTATGTATTGAGAAATTATTTTAGCTAATATGAATGGAATCCTTTTTTGGGAATTTCACCGTTTTTTTCAAATAAGATTTGAACTCAGGTCATTGATGGACTTCATAAAGTTTCACTCTTACTACTTAAGTTAGACATTTATCTTGAATTGAATGTTTAATGAACTGAACTTTGTTTAATATAATTGATACAATATTCATTTTATTAGAAATACTGTGTTATACGAAATTATAAAATTAAAAATGTAAACATCATAGTAACAAAGTTTACATCAAAAGTATGGTTGTCAAAAGTAATATTCTATTTGTAAACTTCTATATAAAGGTCCACATACCTCAGATTTTGTTCATTCCAAATCAATTCTGATTTTTCTCTCTTGCAAATTATATTTCTTCCTTCCTACATTATTCAATATTTTTCATTTGGTTCTAGAATATTATTTTCGTGCATTTTAGTCCTCCACTTTTAGAGAGATAAAAAAATATTAGTAGGTTCGCCGGTCTTGTAATTTGGAGTGCTACTATTACAAGTCGAGGTTGTTGTATCTTGTGAGACGAGTGCCGGAAGATATCAGCATCAGTGCGGAGTATTATCGTCTTAAAGAGAAAGAGTTCGAACTCTTACCTCGTCCATTATCATTTTATTTCGTTCATTTTTGTAAGTTGATATTCTGCCCAATTGTTTATTCATCGCAAGAGATTATTTTGAAAATAAATTATTGTACGGTAAAATCATTATTTGCCAACAATTTTAAGACGATAATGACAAGTAATACTGCATCCGTCGTACTCCCTAACAGTGCTCACGGGAAAAAAATCGAAAAAATTCACGAGAGTGGATTTTAAGAGATGGCAACATAAAATGTTATTTTATCTCACAACCTTGAATTTGGCAAAATTGTTGGTGAAGATGCTCCAACTGTTAAGGAAGAGGAAACAAATCCTAAAAACAAGCAGCATTCGATGCATGGAGTCATAGTGACTTATTGTGCATGAACTAAATCTTCAATTGCCTTGACAAAACCCTATACAACATATACAGTTCGGTCAAGACAGCTAAATTACTGTGTGAATCATTGGAAACGAAGTACAAAACGGAAGATGCTGGATTGAAGAAATTCGTTGTAGGCGAATTTCAGGACTTCAAATGGTAGATTCTAAAACAATGATGAATCAAGTCCAAAAGTTACAAATCATCTTGCACGATATGATTGAAGAAATTCGTTGTGGGAAAATTCCTGGACTTCAAAATAGTAGATTCTAAAACTCATCTTGCACGATATACATGCAGAATGTATGAAGCTCTGTGAATCGTTCCAAGTTGCTGCGATTATCGAAATATTACCACAAATGTGGAAAGAGTTCAAAAACCACCTGAAACATAAACGCAAGGGAATGAGACTTGAAGATCTGATTGTATGATTGATTTCAAATACTAGTAAGAAACGGAAGCACTCGGGTAATGGAAAGCGAAAGAGCAAGGCTAAGAAATTCAAATGAGACTGCTATAACTGCAGTAAGCCTGGTTACATCGCAAATGACTGTCGACAGAAAAAGCAAAACAAAAAGGACCAAGTACACTTGACTGATGAAGACAAATTGTCTAACGGTGTGTCTGAACTAATGCTCTCAACTGTTGTATTTGAAGCAAACATGATGGACAATCCGAGAGAATGGTTTATAGACACTGACACTACTTGTCGCGTTTGTACTGATAATGAGATATTTTCATCTTATATTCATATCAATGGACGATAACTATTCATGGGCAACTCGACAACATCAAAAGTTGTTGTTCTACGTAAAGTAGTGCTGAAGATAACATCAGAGAAAGAAGTAACACTCATCGATGTGATGCATGTTCCCGATATTCTCAAAAACTTGGTATCTAGAGCTTTGTTAAGTAAAAATGCGTTTAGACTAGTATTTGAGTTTGACAAGTTTGTACTCACAAAAAATGGCATGTTTGTGAGCAAGGGGGTACTTAACCAATGGGCTATTCAAAATGAAAGTAATGCATATATTTCGTAATTTTGATATTAATAAAAATAAATCTTCTACTTACTTGATTGAGTCTTCTAACTTATGGCATGATATGTTATAACATGTTAATGTTAATACTTTACGTATAGTAAATGTATATTTATTGTCTTCTATTTCATTTGATCAAAATTATCGGTGCAAAACATCTGTAGATGCTAAATTAGCCAAACCATTGTTTTATTCAAATTGAAAAGAACTTGAATCCTCTAAAACTAATTCATAGTGATATTTGTGGTTTAAAGTTTGTGCAAACTAGATGA
>CAIGRT010196982.1:0-11533 GCA_903798405.1 Fraxinus platypoda | reverse complement strand
GGATTGTTGATTGGCAAAGTGTCCGGAGTTTTTACCCAATTGGGATTTCTCCGTGATTATACCGTGTGTTTTTACTACTTTCATTATTGATTGTATTAACTGCGGTATTTAAACATATGTTAAATTGACGTTATGCTTAATCATCTAGAGATAATTAATTGGTGACATGATGCTAATTAATTAATATTTTTAATTTTGCATAATATACCTATTCACCACCTCTAGGTATTGTTAGGGTCGAACTGCGTAACTTTCAGCCGCTACAACAAATCTCTACAACAGATCGTTGTTGCAACATATCTACAACACATCGGCTGCAATTGCGTCGCGCATCGCACCATCGCACCTCGTCACTTGCATCGCCTGCATCGCGCCGTGCAATGCGAGGCCCCTCATCGCCGACGAGATGATAGAGAAAGGGTGAGGAGAGAATAGATAAGTAAGAGGTTTAGAGAGCGAAAGAAAGGAGTGAGATAATTAGGGTTTTTGATTGAAGAATAATGCTAGTTGTACAACATTTATTGACAATGAGTTTGACAACCCATGTATTGTCAAGATCTCGATCATCAATTTCAAAAATAAGTTTTTAAATGAACGGATATGTTGTTTGACAGGTCACGAGTTGTAAAAGAAGTTGTAAACGAAATTGTACAAATAACATGACTCTTAATTAAATATATTTGATTTTTGAATTTATTAACATAATCTATGATTTATGAGATGAGATCTTGAAAACGCTTCCCCCTGTAATTTCCATAGCAAACAACGTGGAATCATTGGAACCTATAAAAGTAATTCTTCAAATATGGGGCGGGGAAGAGACCTTGAAGTCAACTAAATCAATGGTTACACCGCCTAATTTCGGCGGCCGGATCAATGAATCAAAGTCTTTTCCACTAACTGACATCACCAACCAACCAATTAAAGAAAGATTGTTTGGCAACAAACCTCCAAAATAATTAAAAAGTCTATAGTCAACCTTGTAAATAAGCTAGCAGAACTGGGATTTAGCCATTGTCGGTTGGACTTTAAAATTATATTTTTGGTAAATTTTGATAAAAGTATTGAAATGTGTAATTAAAAAATTGAGAATTTCGTAATTAAAATTTAATCATCACCAAACAAAGGCTCAATGAGTTTAGAATAAATAACCTGAGTGCACTTAAATATAACTTAATAGGTAGGTAGTGTACTAAGCAAGTTTGGCTAAGCTTAAAAATGTAAATTACTATTTATTATTACATTCATCTCATAAAGTTAAGCCTCTGTTTATGTTTCATTTTTTAGTAGTAATTTTCATAGTCAAACTATAAATTCAATCACACTTATTCATCACTCATTTTTCAAACTTAAAAGTAATTTTGATCTGCTTTTAAGCATGGGCAAACATTCTATAAAACGAAGAATATACGAAATTTCCCGTTCTGCTACAGGTTCAAGTATCTTCTTTCTCTCCTTGATCAGCATTTCCTTCCTTTCAATTCCCATAACAGGTTTCAATTAGGGCTCCCTTCTACGCATGAATGGCGGATTTGCTCGGAGGGGCTGCTGTAGGGGTAGGTTTTGATCGTCTAATGCGAGTTGTTTTAGACGTATCCTTGAAAGTAGCATGTTTCAGGTCCGAGCTGAACCACTTGAAATCAACTCTGATTTCAATCAAGCCATTTATCGAGGACATAGAGAAGCTGAACAGAGTGTTGAACTGCCGACAAGAAGGAGCGGAGACGCTCAATAATCGGTTCGAGCAAGGTGAAATGCTCCTTCACAAGTGCTTGACAATCAATCGGTGGAATCTAATTCAGAAGTATTCGTACGCGAAGAAATTGGAGAAATTTGAGCGCTCGTTGTTGTGGTTTTTTCAGATAAATTTGCAGGCTGAGTTGTCTAGAGATGGCAAAAGTGTTTCTGTGGGAGTAAAAGTTCTCGAGGAGAAAATGGATAAAATAATTTCTATCCGAGATAATGATCGTAGTGTTAACTCAAATGGGTTTTCAGGTACTCTTCTCCCTCCTAAATTGTACTTATTTTGTGAGTATGAATAAGTACTTCACTTACATTGTGATTTGATTTACACAAAATGGATTTTCAGGTTGGTGTGGCGTCCCGGGAGTCCCGGATTTTGTGGTTGGATTAGACGTGCAGCTTCAGGAACTGAAGGCGATGCTGCTAAAGGATGGAGTGCCAATTGTCGTGCTTTCGGCTCCTGGTGGCTGCGGCAAGACTACACTCGCAAAATTACTCTGTAATGATGATGAGATTAAAGGTATTAGTGTGTTTATTGTTACTTTTTCTTTTTGTAATTGGCATTTTCTCGAATACTTGCAGTCTGCTTAATGGAAAATAGTGGTCTATTAAGAGGTTTGGTGCTTCTTGTGAAGTGCTTTTAATCTTTATAAGAACAAGAAATTACAAGAAGATTGTTTGAACAAGAACCAAAACGTATCAGTACTATGTTTGCAGAAAGAATCAAAATTGTTCAGGTTAATTTTTAGAGCAGTCTATACTTGTTCTATGCGAGCTCACTCCATTGAAATACTCTTCCTTGTATTTGAATAATGCTTAATCAGAAAGATATGCATAATTGTTGCTGTATAACTGACGGAATCTTATGCCTTGAACTTTGGCAAAACCTTCCATTATGATCTTGTATCTTGATTATCTCAAGTTTTGCTTAGGTATATATGGGAATAATATCTTCTTTCAAACAGTCTCGAGATCACCTGTCCTCCAGCAAATAGTTCAGAAAGTGCTTCAGAGTAACAAAAATCAGGGGGTGCCTATCTTTCAAAGCGATGAAGATGCTATATACCAAATAGAACATTTTTTCCTGCAGGAAATAGGACCAGCTCCCATACTATTAGTCCTGGACGATATATGGTCAGGGTCCGAGTCACTCATTGAGCAGTTCCTTCTTCCAATACGTGGATATAAAATTTTGGTTACATCGAGATTCATTTTTCCACAATTTGAATGGACTTATAAATTAAACATGTTGAATCATCAAGATGCAATGACTCTGTTTCATCATTATGCCTTTAAAGATGGGATCTGCACTGTGCAAAAACATCTTGCAGAAGAGGTAAAAGCATTCTCTCTACTGATGCAGGCATAGTCTTCCAGTACATCAATATTGAACTTAGTTCATTTTTCTTTGTGGCTCAAATCACGTTATACAGCATTTTACTCTACCTGAAACATTGAGCTCCACCTAGAGTGACGATTTTTCATGTCAAAACTCATTTGGTTAAGGTTAAGATGTAAAACATTTTTTTAACAGATTTTGTAGATTTACTCCACTCTAAACATTAACTGATGTTGCTCATGGAATAGCATGGCAGGTGGTCAGAGGTTGCTCAGGATCTCCTTTGGCCCTTAAAGTTATTGGCAGGTCACTCTATAGGCAGCCTGAGGTGAAGTGGATTAGTACAGTTCATGATTGGTCCCAAGGGCAATCCATTTATGACACCAACAAGGTTTTTCTTAGTCGGCTCAAAACCAGCTTAGATGCCTTGGATGAAATGACAATCCTCATCTTGGTTTATTTCCTGAAGATCAAAGGATCCCTGCTGCAGCTCTCATGGATATTTGGGCGGAACTGTACAACCTAGATGAAGGTGGCATGTATACCCTTATCTATCTCCATGAACTCTCAAACAGAAATCTGCTCAATCTTACTCTTGTGAGGTTTGTACATATCTTTTCATCTTTAGAGATGTCACATTTGGAGAGACGATGCTCATTGTACATTTGATTGTCATCAGTACAAACAAAAAGTGAACGTTTTTATGCAAAAGTGGAAGTCACACCTGTTGAGGGCAAATGCTAGGAATGAAGACAATCTGAAAGTTGCATAGAATTATCCAGGTTAAAAATGTATTTATGCAAAAGTGGAAGTCACACCTGTTGAGAGCAAATGCTAGGAACGAAGACAATCTGGAAGTGGCATAGAATTATTCAGGTTAAAATGCTACAATAACAAAAGAAATACAAGAAGAATGTGAACTGAACTTAGATAATGTGGCTGCAAGGCTAACGACATAACCTTTATGCAGTTCATTTGATCCATCCTTTGTCCTCATCCCTACCCTCGTAAGTGTAGAAAAAGGAAAAATATAAATCCCGAATTATGCAGCAGAGCACAAGTGTTTCAGTGATATTGCTTCTCTGTTTAATATCTGTTGTAACAATATAATTATATTACTGCCTAGTTCATACTGTCATATGGGATATTCTTTTCCCTTTACTTCCTTTTTCACTCTAAGGGACGTTGCTGAAGGTCAAATATTTGTGCAAATATACATAAGAGGGTGTCTCAGAATTTCGGTTGGTACAGAAACTACAGTTCCTTATATTAATACCATTATTTTTGCATATGTTCAAATGAAAATAATTGTATTTCTAGTTATTGGATAACATTGTTCTCTAGGTTTCTTAAACAAAAATTTCGTTGATCAACTCATCTCATTCTGGTTTTCAGAAAAGATGATCAGGATGCCATTGACTATTGCGAAGAGCATTTTGTGATGCAACGTGATCTTCTGAGGGAGTTGGCTATCCACCAAAGTAGACAAGGTTCCATAGAAAGGAGAGAGCGACTCGTCGTGGAAATAAATGGGAATACCTTCCCTGAGTGGCTAACTGATCAAAAGCAGCAACCCATCAATGCCCGCATTTTGTCCATCTCTACAGGTTAGTAATCTTCTATTTTCTCTTTTCAATTATAGATATGGTACGCTGTCATCCTCTTCCCATGCTTTCTTGATAGATAATTTTACCCTCCTTTTTCCAGATGAAGCATTCTGCTCAAACTGGTCTAACGTGCAACTACCTGATGTTAAAGTTTTAATACTGAACTTTCAAACCAAAATCTATGCCTTACCCGCATTTATGGAGAGAATGAGCCGCCTGACAGTTTTATTAGTGACAAATTATGGTTTCACCCGAGCATACCTAGAAAACTTTCCACTGCCTAGTCAGTTTGTCAATCTAAAGAGACTTAGGTTGGAGAATATTTCCATCCCTTCTATTGCTACTTCCATACTGCAGCTAAAAAATTTGCAGAAAATATCCATGGTCATGTGTGAGATCAGGAAGGCATTCGAAGTATCCACAATTTCAATCTCTGATACATGGCCAATTCTCAATGAGATCAATATCGAGTATTGTGATGACTTAGTTGAAATACCAGCATGGTTTTGCGGCCTTATCCATCTTAAGAAGATCAACTTAAGATACTGTCAAGAGTTGGTTACTCTTCCTGCAGAACTGGAAAATTTAACAAATTTAGAAGTGCTGAGTCTTCAGTCTTGTACACAACTTCTAGAGTTGCCAGAATCAATTTCTGGACTCCGTAAACTGAGGTTCGTTGATTTGTCGGCCTGTGTGGAAATGGACCACTTGCCAGAGCAGCTAGGTGACTTATGTGGACTGCGAACAATACGCATGGTGGGTTGCACAGCATTATCTGAGCTGCCGCCTTCAGTAATGGATCTTGTGCAGTTAGAACGTGTGATATGTGACGACGAAACAGCCTATTTGTGGGAATTCTACAAGGATTATCTAGATCAGTTGGAGATCAATGTGGTAAAAGAAGACATAAACCTAAACTGGCTTCATAAGATTCCTGCTTGAAAATCTTTGTGAGCACAACAGGAGATTACTCGTCGCTCAAGCTCAACACCGAATCTCTTTTGTTCAAATTTCTAGTCTCACGGCTGAGCAATTCAAGCAACTATTATCATCTTTGAGCAATTTAACTACAACCAATTGTAGAAAATTTGTTCTCAAGTTCACAATGACATTTTAGGTATATCAATCATTAATATGAAATTTTGAAAATAGAATTATCTGATTCGTTACCAGCTTATAAGTGCTCTGAATCTCAAAAAACGCCTTAAAATTTAAAACTGAATTATGATCTTTTTTTACTTGAATCTAGGCCTTGGCATGTGAATGGCTATAAATTTTGAATCATACTACATGTAAAATCATGTTTGACAACTTTGCTGACAATCATGAGTTACGCCATTCATTTTAAAAACNCATTCATTTTAAAAACTGTTTTTAAAATTAACAGCATGGATCTTGACAATACATGAATTGTCAACAAAAATTGTACAAATAACTTTAATCATAAATTTTTGTTTCCTACTTGTTGAAATTTCTTAATCACGTGCTTTTATTAAAAAAAATTGCAAAAAATTAGCCTCTAACCTTTAGCATTTTCACAACTTAGTCCCCAATCTTTCCAATGAAACAACAATATTAAAATGTTGAGGACAAAGTTGCTATAAGTGATAAAGGTTGCGGACTAACACTGAAACTTTCCTTATTCTTATTCCTTCCGGGGTAATAGCCATTTGTTTTTACCTTTTTGTCCCCAATGCATTAAGAAAAAAATGTTTACCTGTTAGGAAGAAGGAACATTGAAGAGAGACAAGACCTAGCCATGGCAACGGTGCGAGCCAACTTGCTTGGCTTGCATCAATGGAAGGTTCAGGTTCAGATTGAATAAATAAATAAGTAAAAATACATAAAAATAAAAAATAAATATGGATGGACGAACATGTGGCGTCCCCTGGAGAGACAGGGCCGACGTGGTCCCATCTCCCTAGCATAACTCTTTATTTTATGAGTTCCGCTATTGGGCCAGGCCCAAAAACGGCGGCCCCCACATCGGCGCCCTGTTTCTTGGCCTGGCTTTTAGCTGGGCCAAGAAGAACCATTAAGCTAGGGTGTATAGGTTTTAGAGTTTTTCTTTGCTTAGGTTTTTATTTCAAAGCAATGCTTTATTCCTCAAGTAATGTTCTCTAGCTACTAGTTGGAAGTTTTTATCTTATCGATTGGGAGCACGCGATCAAGCCTATGCTTAAGAATACGAGTTTAAACAATGGAAAATGTTCTTCAATTGCATTTCTAATCTCATATATATTCTTGTTTACACTTCGTAATAGGGGCGGTTGGGCAACGTGACCCCCAACGTTTGGGCAATTTTTTTTAAAAAAAATTCTTTATTTTTGTCTGAATTATAAAAGTTATTACATGATGTCAAACGAAGTCAAAATATTATATTCTTAATACCATTTTGAAGTACTCACGACCTAATTTTCTACGTCATTAATAACGCTCGTAATGGTCAACTGTAGCAAATTTTATGACTTGTCAAAGTAGACCGTTTCAAACTAGTTTTCGAGAATTTCAATAACATATTAATTTTTAAAAAAATTCAACTATCGTACGCTAGCCTAATCCACAAATCGCCGTCATCATCTCAAATCCCACTTCGAGAACTATATCATAGACATATCGAATGATCCCAGCAGACATCGAAAATAGTTAAAGGTGCGTCAAATAAGCGTCTTAAAAAGAGGCACCTAACTCATTTTTTCTTTAAAAAATTTCAATTATTTCATTAACATTGATTATTTTTGCGCGACAAATTCTAAATATAATTTACATCACTTTTTTACATGGGATATGATATTAGTTAGATTTTACTCTCTTACCCAAAATCTCAGCGTCCGTGACTGATCATATCATTTAGTAGACACCTTAATCTCATAATTATTTTGCACAGGACACAGATTGTACTAATGAGGCACCTCA
Organism: Fraxinus platypoda; assembly: GCA_903798405.1. NCBI lineage: Eukaryota > Viridiplantae > Streptophyta > Magnoliopsida > Lamiales > Oleaceae > Fraxinus > Fraxinus platypoda. The sequence continues at coordinate 3,928 of CAIGRT010196982.1, read as the reverse complement.
AGTTTACTATTCTTGACCTGATCCACAAGTTTTAGTAGTAACTTGATATTTGTTTAAATCTTTCACTACAACCACCGAATTCCTAACCCAACATTCCGATGCTTCTTCTTTCCTGCTGCTACCACTACATTTTTAGTTTCTTTCAGCGTTAGTGAAACGTTGACATAACAAGTTCATTCTTCTTTCTTGGCTCTAGGACTAAGTACAGCTATTTATAATCACAAATAATATTATTTTGTAGTCACCAGTGATGATCGTTGGTTCAACAGGTCCACTATCTCATTGTTCAATGGAGTTCCAATGCCATATAGGCTAGTGATGATCACAAGTGGTGATAAATAACATGAATCCTCAACTAGTTGACTTGTTGGAATTAGGTTCAATGAACAATGAGCCAGTGGGTGATCATCACTGATGGTGATTAAAACATTATTCCTGAGCTTATTATGGGAGTATTCTTCTTTTTGTAAAGAATAATGTGATCATCATCATCGATCTAAGTGACAACGATTCCCAAATTTAGAGTCATCGAGTTTGAGCCACATAAGGACCTCGTCATATTTAAGTATTCAACTATCTTTCACAGGATTATCGTTCTCAACCTTTGTTAATCTTGTAACGTGGAAAATAAATACATTCCAGAAGACACAATAAATAGCATAATGCTCACAAACGTCATTTTAAAATTAACAGTCAACAGGAAATTTTCCTGTATTATTTGGAGATCTGTTCGTTCTTTCTTGTCATTCCCTCCATATATAACAATTTTTCTTACACCAAAAGCGGTGCAATGCAACATTCTATGTCTGATGGTTCAAAATTTTATATTTTCTTCGAACAGAGCAATGTAATTTACAATCTATTACGATTGTATTGTGAGTTCACTTGCATACTCAGGCATTCATTCGTCTGTGGATGTGCCATTAGCAACCCAATATTGCTTGACTGCGATAAGTATTTTTTCAGGTACTAAAGGGCCATCCTCGTGATCCACCATTTTCGTCTCCCATCGCATGCCTCTGGCAATTTTGCTAACCTTGTTCAAGGCGTCAACTTCATCTCGGAAAACGATAGTCCCTTCGGGCCTTAAAATACGATCCATTTCCAAGAGAATATCTTCAAATTCACACCTGTCAACCACACGTTCAACAACTTAATGTACAGAGCTTATAACAACAGTTACTTCAGATGACTTAGCAGCAATGAAAAAAATGAACTCAAAGCCATACATAGATTACAACTGTGGTAAAGAGGAAAAGCCGCTTGCAGGTTTGGCTAAGCTTGAAAATAGAACTAAAAAAAGCAAAAGTTAGTTTTTAAGTAATTTTTTGTATCAAAACATATTTTGCTATGTTACTTTTTTCTTATTTTTAAGTATCAAAGTTACTTATTTTAAAAGCGACTCTCATGTTACTGCCAAAATCAATAAATTATTTCTAACTAACCATTAAACAATTATGCATTGCCTATAGTGCTAGAGTTGAGTTCGCTTACTTGTCCTGGTACAGGCTGAAGACTCCACTAGCATGAAGTAGATCATACGTCCTTGGGTAAGTAGAGAACCCCTCGCACCTGGAAAAAGATTTAAGTATTTAAGATCCAAGTCTGGGATTTGCCTCATTTTTGCATATTGGATTTTCAGTTTAGTATAGAAAAGGTGAAAAAGTCAAGTATGTACCAGTCATGATATATGCCAATCAAGCCTCTCTCATAGATGATACCAAGAGTATTCTGAGCAATAGTCGGCACAACGTTCATTACCCACAGTTTTGATGATTCCAAGGCAGCAGCAAAACCTCCAAGGCCAGCATTCATATCCATTATGTTTCGATATCTATTGGTGCCAAGTAACTTAATTATCCTTTTGTAAGCATTTACACGTTTCTTCCAAAGTTTATTATCCGCTTCGTAAGATTCAGACGTGACCCCAGGAACATCTCCATTAGCTACACGAGGTGGAACTTCATAAAGACGAGCTGGAAACTTCTTCAACTCCCCTCCAGCTACTTGGTTGGCACTCTTCACCTCAGGGAAGGGAGTTACACATCCCTCCATTTTCTTATACCTATCCCAATCATTCCACAAGAATTAAGAAAAACAAAATAAGATTTTAAAGTTCAAATAATTTGCAGGAGTTTCACTAGTCATGTGCCAACAGTTTCACAAAAATTGTTGGGCAATCAAGGGTAAATTAGCCAGATATGCTCTACCAGACGTGGGAGAGTACAAATGGAAAGCTATCTTCAAACTCTTAGATGCAATTAACTCACCACACATCATCAGCATCCAATGACTCACAAAACTTCGCAAATTTCCTTTTGCAAGACTTGGTATTTATTTTTTTCTTCCAGATGGCAAGATCTCCTTTCTCATATTTTTTCTCCCAGCAAAGGGATTCGGCCAGCTCTTCAATCCTCGATTGCTCAGCCTTCAGGTCCTCTTTTGTCCTTTTCCATGTACGATAATATGTCTTCCAATTGATTGGAGGACCAGACAAGATCCAGTATCCACCAGGTCTAAGCACTCGATCAACTTCCATTAAATAAGTGCCACCTATAAATCGAAGAACACTTTCAATGAGTTAATGCACTTGACTAAAAAAATTGGTTCCATGCTTAGATATAGAAATGGGGTCTAATTATAATGACCAGATGAAATGATTTTCATTCCATTCAAGATTTTCTTTTTTGAAAATTTTTAGCCCTTTTAGAACTGCATACGAATCCCACTATATTCCAGGAGCTCTTCCTCGTGTATTTCAAAAACTAATATAGAACTAATTTGAAGTTGTTGGATTTACAGAAAATGGATGAAGCGTTAACTTCACATCAAAAATTTCATATTCAAAAAATAGTAAGTTTAAACCCAGAATTGTATTCTATAAGATGAAGGATGTAACCTAGGAAGAAGGAAAAAGTATGTTGGCCATGTAAAACTACGAAACCATTAAGAGAACCCTGATAGCTTTCACTTTGGCGTGCTAATTCACATCATGAGGGTCATAATTTTCTTAGTGAAATTGGTCAGAAACTATTCAAAAAATCAGATATTATCTCATTTTTCTTACTGTCTACCTCACATGTTAAGCATTGAATACTGATTAGTTTTATTTATAATTGCTACTTCTACTGCATACCATCAGCTGTCCATGGTATCAGGCACCGGGAACACTGTGCCACATCAAATGCTCTTGATGGGAATGCAAGTTTTATTGATCCAAGAACCCCAATAATAGCAGGCACACCTCGCTCCAATGCAAATTGCACCTGTGCCTCATGATTGTCCCTTGGTGCAAATGACATTGTTAGCACATTTCTCTTCAGCATGTAAGCCCCCCAGCTTGCAACCTTATCATGATCAGTGTAACTAGTTCAGAAGGACAAGAATAGCTTCAACTTGTAAGATTCAATACTATACCAGATTTTGCACAACAAAACATCACAATTAGGGTGTGAGGACTGCTTCATGATTCACAAGACTAACAGAGAAAAAAAAAATCAAAACATCAAATTACAAAACCCTCATCAAGGTGTAGCAATAAGCATTATTATCAGTAAATATGTCAACTATAGAGAGGGGGTTTGAGACGATCATGATGGTGATAGAATTATATCCTTAACCAGATGCGATAGAGCAACACATTGCAATAGCAACAAACACGATCAAAAGTTCCCAAATTTAAAATGAACTAACAGTAAAGTAAATTTAAAATAGTTCTTAATTGCATGTTCCTAATGTTCTTTCCAGAGATAAAATACATAATGCATGATTTAAATGCTTTGTTCTACAGGCATGCGCACATTCGCTAAGTTCCATTTTCTGATCGCAGAATTTGAACCCTTTTAAGGCAAATAAAACTTAATATGGAAAGAAGTATAATCCAATAAATCACATTTTTTTCCTTTAATTCTACTTCCTAAAACAAAGG